>JASANB010006550.1:0-33492 GCA_030248155.1 Sabatieria punctata
GGACGAGGACGCAGGTAGCTGTGGACTGGCCATCTGAAGCTGGCTCGCTCCAAATAAGTGGGTTGTTTATTGGCTGTGGCGGGAGCACTGGTACCGACTCCGCCTGATGAAGGGGGACCCCCTACCGGGTGTCTTTTTCCGCCGCTACAGTAGCCTTAATAATTTGCGCGGGAAAACCGGTTTTTGGCGATATTTCATCATTGATTAGCGCATTTTACGCTATTACGTCATTAACGCATACGCATTTTCCATATGACGTCATCAACGCATTTTAATAGAATTCATTCGAATAATCGATGACGAAATACTACCGCAAACCGGTTTTCCTGCTCAAATTTTGTTACGGTGCTGTAGGGTCGGATATGATGACCCGGCAGGGGGGTCCTTTTTCAGCTTGATACGATACTATTTTACAGATTACTGGTTCAGTAAAATCTATGTAGATTTTTTGAAAACACGATGGAGCCGATTTATGCAAATGAACTGCACTGTGGTGCAGAAAAAGTTTGGAAGCAACCATTAAAACCACTGTGCTTTGTTATCTCAGGACAAGATGTGGTAAAACAGATGCTGATGAGAGAGGTGTGCTCTGAAATAAAACACTGCAAAAATGTTATTAACGGAAAAGATTAAACGCCTCACTATACATAGAATGTGTGTGTGAATGTGCGTCTGTGTAATAGGTGGTACTCATAGACCGTAACTGTCTTCGCTGAGATTTGTTATCGTCAATCAAACTTCACAGACCTATTTTTCACACTGGTTTTTCACCTAGGTAGGATGTATCCCTTGTACTTGTCTTTGTTCTTCAGACTGTTTCAGACTCAACCTATTTGATCTGATGGTTATCCTTGATACATCCCCTGTTCTAGTTTGTCTGTATTTGCCCACCAAAATTTGAAATAAACATAAAATCAGTCTGTTTTCCAGCAACGTTGTACCATGAAGCCGAATGGTTACGTTTTGGCGATGGCACTCGCCTACCAGTCTGTCGCCGATCGCCCTAGCTGGACGTTCGCCTTGGCCAATTGGGGTCCTGCCCTTTGGGACTCTATGACAGAGGTCCAAAGGGGCCAATTCAAAACAGCCGCCCAGGCAATTCGAGCCCCCCGGACATCATCACGTCCACAGCTGGCCGGGGCTGATGGAGGCTGCCCAACGAGAGAGAACAATTGAACAGCTATCTGGCTATCAATTTTTAAGAATGTGTGTACATAGCTGGTGTATATAGACTTCGCTGTTTGTTTTACACAAATAAAGAACTGGTCGGGTTCGAAGCATCTTTATTTCACACGCTCATCTGAACGGTGTTAGTTTAACCAGTGCGATGACAGCCTTCAAGCAAGGCAAATTAGTGCAGCAGGGTACGCAACACATACAGTATGATGAAGTAGTCGAATAAATCAGTAATCTAACGCGCCTGTGCCTGACTATTGTCTACATATTGAAATATGCGTTTGCGGTACGCACTGTTCAGCCTTGGAATTGTCTCTCTGAACATACGGTATCCGCTCCTTCATTGGCTTGCTTCAAGCGCAGATTGGACAAAGATGAAAACAGACTAAAAGTATTTTTACTTGGCTCGGCAAAAACCGCCGTTCAAAGCGGCGTAGCCAGCCCTTAGGCTCCACTTTGCTTTACTAATCTATTTGTGTTCTCTTCTCGGGGCATTCTACAAATAAATAAACAAATAAATAAATACATACCTACTGTACATGCAAAAAACCGACTTTTTTAAATTTTACTCACTATTTTGAATTTCAAATTTAATAGTACATTTATAGATCGTTAGTTTAGTAAAATGTGTACTGATTTGAAAACTGGGAGAAGGCAGATTTATGCAAATAAAAACCAGTCTGTAACATCCTTATCTTACACTGTTATCTGCACCAAGCCAGCGCCGTTCGCGGAAGCTTTATCTGACACACACACACCAGGACGTCTGTTCATCATGAACACGTTGAGAATTTTTTTGTTTATCGCCATGCTGGTGGACAGTGAGATGACGTGCCAGCTAAAGAGGAGCAGAACTGTGCTTCGATGCACTAATTTCATTGGAAGCGAAGACTTGCTACTCGGCAAAGACAAGTTCTGGATAAAAAAAACTGATTTTCATCAATATTAATTGGAACTGCATTCCTGGATTATTCTCTTTGGACGACTTTTCTGTTCTTCAGAAAGTGACAGTCCATCGTTCTGCCAATCTGAGCTCGTGTTTTTGCCGACAAGAAAAGACTTAAAGGGATGTCCAAATATTATTCCTTGCTCAGGTAACTTTATTTTCAATTAGAAAAAGGAGCAGTATATCCTTATCTACCAAGTTTCAACCATAGCAAATTCGTAAGCTGTAAGTTGGTTATGATGGGAGGCCGTACGAATTGCTGTGCATTTAACGCAAGGATATTGACTTTTACATAATAACGTTACACATTATGTTTAACATTCTCGGATATGAATTTTGCTTGACAGGGTATTCATATATTCGACCAACTAAAGACCATAACAGGATACGGCTTGTCCAATACAACTTGACGGAAAAACCACCAGGCCCTATATGGCTACCCAAGCGGCGGCGATAATTCATTAAATTTCAGAATTTGGGTACCAAGCAAATTAATAGCAAGTAATTTTCTTCTAAAGGCTGAGCAAGCAATTTAATAGTTATTTAATTTCAAAATAAATTTACTCGGAAACACTAGCGCAGATCAACTTAAACAAGCAGACAGTCAACACACCATTTTCGCACATATCAGTAAAACTAACCATTGGCCGGGTCTTTGTAAAAGTCTGGGTCTTCTTCCAAGACTGGCAACCGGTTGCTAATGATATGCCGGAACACATTACTGAAAACCGTCTTGTAGTACCCAATGGTGCATTTATTCATTAGGATTCTTCAAATACGGGCATTGAAATTAGCCAGGTAATTACCCAGCTAGTGCTTGTCGATATATTTCCTAAATGAGCATTACATGACATGCAAGTCATAAATATCCACTACTGTTACGTTCCGTCAACTGTGTTTGCCTGGTCAAATGTCAACTCGCATCGGGACTGCCCAACATCAGGGCCAGGAATGGGTGATCGCATGATGTCATTCTCATCATGGATACTCCTGGCTATCTCCACTTCATCCGCTGTCAACTCAGATGACTTTTGTATAGCCGTGGACATCAGCTCAGAGCTCATTCTTGTGGTTGTAGTATTTGCCGCCGTTTGCCGTGTTCTATAAGAAAAATATAAAAACATACCCATTCTGAGAGGTCACCCCTATCTGAAGAGTCTGTCCCAACCTCCCAGACCTTCTCTGTTAAACGAATGTTAATCAAACTAACCGCTTCTGAGCCTCATCTATTCTGCTTTGAAAGTTGCGTAGATAGTCCAGAGGAGTTTGGTCCGGCTGCTTGCTGCAGTCAACGCGAAGCTTCACTGTTTCCCAGTTGACTTCCGGACCAAGATCGTACCACATCCATGCGATAAACTCGTTGTCTGGAATGTCTTCAATCCGAATGTGCTGAATGAGCATACATAGTGGCCCACAATGTAGTGTGGATAGCATCTATTCAGGCAGTTAAACCTTTGTCCCTTTTTTCAAGAGCTGTGGTATTTTGGTGAAAACATATTATAACTCTATTATAACATATAAATGAAAATCATACTGTTTATCTTTTCAATATTGTCGTAACACTGACCGCTTTTTTCCATGCTTTTTGGATCCGTCAAAAACGTAATCAGACGCACCACCTCTTTTTAGCCAAATTTGTAGTAGTACTGGCTTCCGCTGAACAAATATGGCACAATGTCTCGCCCCTTTTTCAATTTTTGCTGTACTGATATCTGCAAAAATATAAGAACGTCTGGTTTTGAGAGTATTTTCCCTCGTGCTTAGTGTAGATTAGAACAACAACAACAACAACTCACTTTTGCTACATTGGCGGCAGGTGCCATTCCTGACAGTAATACTAAGAACACCTGCAAATCGTATGTAGAACAGCTGGACGAACGTTTGGCCAACCTTGATTTTGATCGAGATGAGACGGCTGAATATGTTCTTCGCTTATCTCCAACACCTGGTGGGTGGCATAGGACTACTGTTGCTAAGTAAATTTATTTTAAATATAATTAAATTATAATTTACTTACCACATGCCCAGAGAAATATAATTAAATTAAAATTTACTTACCTTATCTGAGAGAAATTTAATTTAATTATAATTTACTTACCCCATTTAATTAAACTAAGTACATTAAGTATATTTAAAATAGGCCTGATTTTAGCTGCTAACACCTTCAGCTTTGCTTCCAACTAAGCAAGGATGCTATAACAGTTATCAGAATGAAAACCAAACGAGGGTATCGCAGGTTAAAGTCAACAACAGACATGGACAAAGGGAGTTGAGGGCGACGGGATTTGACCCGCTTCAGGCTCTGACCTACTGCCCCTCAGGCTACCGCTACCCCCTTCCGCGTGTTTTCGAAGAATATTTTGACAAAAGTATGACTAGGCTAGGTGTGATGAGCTCAGATAGCTTATTTCAACCTATGTAAACGAAAAATTAGCCAAAAACCTTAATTCTAGCGAAAATCGGACTTTTTAGCTTACCATCCTCTCAACCCCCATCAGCCGCCGCCACACCCTCCTCCAGCCAGCTCCTTAGAATTTGAAAATTTGTCACCCCTCAGCCAAAATGATAGTCCATGTCTGTCAACTGTAATAATGACAGTCGGTCAGAATTAGAACCTCTGTCACAAGAGGCTTTCCGGTCAGTTTCTGCTTGCATCCATAACAGACAATGCCTGAGAGTCTGAGCATATATTATCGCATAGCAAAACAGGCTAAAAAGTACCTAATGCCCACTTTTAGCTCGGCGGATAAATTGGAGTAGTTTGTTTTGTGGGAGATTAAGAAAAACAAGGGCAAAGACGAAAAGCGGTGGGCGGGCAAGCGGAAAATTGTACTGTAAGTATGGCTTGCCATTGAAAGGTATAGATACCAAAAGCACACTCATGCAACACTTGCATGCTGTCAAAAAGGAAAGGTTCAGAAATAGCTAGGCTTGTGCAAGTATATTAAGTATATTTTAAGTAAATTAAGTAAATTATTTTTTGTAAGTATAATTTACGAATTATAATTATAATTAACTTTACCTGTTTTCGTAAAATTTAATTTAATTATAATTTACTTACCAAATAATTTACTTGTATTAGTAAATTTCTAAAAAATATAATTAAAATTATAATTATAATTTACTTAGCAACAGTACATAGGACTTTGATGGAAAACTGGTTTTCCAGTGGGCCGATAATTTGGGGACAGGTAGAATAGACCGCTTCTAAGGTTAGGAGGCCAACGTTGCCAGAATCTCCTTGACTACCGCAATGATAATGGCGCTGGTAGTTATTGTGCTGGGGCGGGGAAGAATATATATTTTCCTTGTATTTTATGTCGATGACTCAGACCAAGGCCCACTCACATCACACGGCAATCCGTTAATTGGTGAAAACATATTTAGACATGAAGTGCTGCGTTCAAATAACAAGACATCAGAAAAGTCAGTACAGCAATCTGCATACCGTGACGATGACACTAAAAGTAGTACACCTAGTTAGAAAGCTGCACTGATGCGTTAGATTTGATGTGGAAGCACTTGAAGATTTTTTGAAATTGACTTACCAAGCGAGCACAATTCTGACAAACAAATACTGTTGTTTGGTATTGGGTTTTCCGTTTGTGTATGTATATGTGTATACACATTTACCTTCAAATGTGTATGGTAATTTGTGTATACACATTGAGCAAAACAATGTGTATTTTTGTGTATATTTGTGTATGTGTATTGTACTGAAAATGCAAATTTTTTTGGTAGATTTTGAGCCAAAAATGCTAAGAAAATCAATGTCTGTTGCTTTAAACCTTGGATAGATTTGAAATCGAGTTACTTGGATCATTGAAGGCTTTATCAGGATATCTACCATTTATTACTGCAGCCAAAATATTGAAATTTTACGATTCTGTTCGGTATTTTATCGACTTTTGCTGATCAAATACACTACACAAAAATAGACATTTCGAGTACTGTTTGTGTATGGTAAGGTGTATATGAATTTTCAATGTGTATTGTTTGTATGTGTATGTGTATACACATTGAAAAACAATGTGTATATTTGTGTATGGTAAGTGTGTATACACAAACAACAGTACAAACAAATAGGGGAAATACCGTTTGAAAATATTGATTACAGTAACTCTAGTACGGACAACACAAACACTGAATATGCAAGTCGTTATTACATTAGTTTCGGTTATGTTCTTGGTGTCACCTATAACTGCGTTACCTCAGACGTCCAATGTTGTGTCTAACTACCTAAAGTAAAGTGATTTATAGGGTGCCACCCATTTACACGTGTCCTATTCGGACTTAGCTTGTGGAAGGTCAGACACCACATGACCAAACCATGCGCTTATATATGCAGAACCATATAAAGTACAGAACTATTACAACAAACGCACATGATAGTGTGGTTTTTGCACAAGGTCAGTTTTATACAGTAATGCATGGAGACTATAAAGGGACAGGTTTGAACAACATGTTCGGATAATTTGGGAACAGGAAAATACTTGGGAGAAAACACAAAACAGCTGCGAATCATTTCGTCGTCTCAAATAACAGTTTTTGTATCGCCCACCAAAATTGGACACGTGTGTAATCTAGGTACGATGTAGTTCGCCTGGTATTTATTCATTATGCATTCGCCTAGAACCCACTACCACACACCCACAGAATACATTCAGACGACAAGCTATGATTCGAATCGTGTGTGTTACTGGAGGGATAGGGTGTAGAAAGATGGATTCTAGGTAAGCTTTAGAAACCGTACTCAATGAAGTGAACCCTTATATGGCCCTGCCGGCATCGTGGTGGATCCACCGAGCATTCTAGAATAACCCGTGTTCACCTGACTGTGAAAATTTATGACCATGGAGCCGCCATGCGTACTTTTATTCAAGGTCCCTGCTTGAAAAACACGATAGGTGTATTTTCCAAACTCCGTTAAGTTTGACCAAAACCTTTTTCAATGAAACCATTGATTTTTGGATGTGGAAAACGACTCTAGATGCTGTATATGGGGTCCTTGTAACTTTTGGTAACTTTTTCGCTTATTTCCCTTTATTCCGGTACCGCTAACCATCCACCATTCACTTGTACATATCTTTTTGTAACATCAAAGCAAAGATAAATAATAGAGTGCGAACTGGTATTGCTCATTGGGTATTGGGGATTTCCAACTCAATCGTAACTGGTAATCGTATTCGGTATTTGGTATTGCTCCATCACGTCTCCAGTCGTTACAACACCTCCATCAGCTTACAGTTTGGTGGTTATGCATATCCTTGACAAGCATGCACCACTTCCTTCCACTTCCACCAGTACTTTACTACGAGAAGGTTGCTGGGTTCTGAAAGGGATTATAACGGACAGCTGTTTAGGCAAAAGTTTATACGCGACGACCACGTACTTGCGCGCTACTAACGGTGAGGAAACGCAAGTCAATCTACTTTTTGCGAAAAGACATCTATCGCTACAGAAAGGAGCTGTTTCCATGTTGCACGTAAGATACAAATATTTTAGCACTTTTTGTAATACGGTGACAAATTTTATTGTGGAAGTTAGCGAAATTACTACTATAGACGGAGAGCATATTTTTAGCGATGTAGCAGATGTTTTGGCGGTTACCGCTACAGCAGCAATCGATGCGATACCCGAGACGGTGTTGTTGTTTGTATGCTAGATAGCAATAAACCGATCTGTACATTTGTGCCGCATGCTTATTATCGTGCTCAGTTCAGTAATAGACATGCTATTGTTGAAGAATTACACGGAGCATTTATCATATCGGCTGTACAGTCTGTATTCCAAGCTAATCCAACCTATTTAGCTGTTGTGTACAGATTTTTTGGTAGAGAACAGTATGACAATTATGGTTAATATAGAAACTGCGTCTCGTATTAAAGAATGGCTCTTTCCAAGCGCAAAACTGAGCAAACGACTTCGTCTAATCATACCTTGAATGACACCGACTATTGTTGTTATGACTATAGTCAAAGTCAAAGTCATAGTTAATACTTTTTGTGATATCGCAGTCAAACAGACAGGTAATCAAAGTCAAAGTTTGACTACCCTGGTTACCATAAATTCGTAGTCAAACGAAGACGAGGTAGTCAAAACCGTTTGACTATGACTACATTTTCTTATAAGCAGCGGCTATTCAAGCATATTTTCCACATTTTTACGGTTTGTAACTAAATATTTTATAAATTCGTTTCATTTTTAGCTCTTTAAAAGACAAACAACCGTCTTCCCTAAAACTGTGAACTGATAACAGGTGTCAGAATACATGTAACAGGGGGTCTGCCCCCACCCGAGTTAGGCCAGCAGACCCCTCGGATGGAGACCCCCTCCCGAGACGATTTTCCCGAGCCCCCTCCAATTTTGCTGGGAGATAATTCTTTGAGCAAATTTTAGCGATTTTTTACGATTTAAGACACAAAAAATGGTACAATCGCCTGAAAAACAGGATTTTTTAGCTGTATCTCAGCCCAAATTAGCGATTTTTAGCCAAACTTCCCCCGCCGGCACCAGCCCCCCAACCCCCATCCCCTTCGGCGGATGACCTGTTTACATCTATGGGTTGTCAGTCAGCAAGTCTCTGCTTGATGCAAGGCAAATTAAACAGTTTGGTCAGGGTGAAAATTATGACATACAGTACAATACCTCTCTTATGGAGCAAAGAAGAACAAGAGAAAAATAAAAAACTACTTTGATTTTACACCAAACTAAACCGGGTATTTGCCTATTTTTGCTCTGTCTTTCCGAAAGATGCTTTTTACATTGAAATTTTTTAAAATTAAACAATTCTGGGTTAATTTGTGACAGTGAACTATACTGTTTTTCAAAGTAAACACTTTGTGCACTCAGTCAAAGTCATTTTTGACTGACACTTGGTGACTGAAGCTTATAAATCGCTGAAAACGTCAATTTTGCCATGTCTAAAAAAGTAGTCAAAGTAGTCAAACCGGTGGCCGTGGTAGCCAAACGGTTTGACTACATTGTAGTCAAATTTGACTACCTTGGTATTGTATTCAAACGAGTGGTAGTCATAGTCATAGTCAAACGGAAATTTTGGTATTGTAACAACACTAACACCGACCCACAAACTTCCTGCAATTTCTGCAGATAGCGCAAACGTTAACACCAACTTGAGTTATTTGGCTTGGAAGCAAAGTCAAGAAGAATTTAACAATGTTCGCTATTTGTGGACTAGTTTGTGCCATGTTTCCAACCAAGTCTTCTGCTTACAAAACAGTTATTATTACGTTTGGATGCCACCTTAGGAGCTAGAGTTTTGTCAAACATGTCCAATATTCATGCTAGCTTCGTAGGGGAGGCACTCGTAATTTCTACTTGCCGTCCTTACCTCTACTCTGACACAATTTATTGCGACTGCAAGGTTGAGAATAAATGTTATGAATTCTTGTCTGTATCATTGAATGGTACCATTTGGTTTGTAGCAGCTGGTTCAACTGATTTAGTATCAGAGCCCACCACAGTAGACTGTGTCCATCATGTAACAGGAATTTATCAGGACAATAAGGGAATTTGGCGCATCTCGAAAGGCAGAGTACTTGTAACTACTGTACCAATTCAGCTTTCCCAGAGAGCTACCTGAAACCGTTCGTCTTCGACAGCCCTACTTTAATGGATGGATATCTATCTGGCAGGCGTCACTTGTTAGATTTCTTGGCAGAGTTGTCATAACATTAGCTATTGCACCTAGAGTCTTTTCTCTTTCTATGTGTGTGACAACCATTGTCCTACTGATTTCATACTGGGTATTTATGGCACCCCTGGACAACATTATCTTGAATTATGATCAAAGGTACATTCTATCGTTGTTTGGGTAAGGGATTTTCAGGAATCGGTTCGGTATGGGTAGGTATTCGCAAAATTACCGGTATACCGGTATTTATTCGGTATTTGCTGAAAATGTTTTACAAAGTCAAAACACTGAATTTCCCATTTACTATTTATTCGGTATTTGCATATTCGGCATTTACTACCATTTATTCGGTATTTGCTGAAAATGTTTTACAAAGTCAAAACACTGAATTTCCCATAAGGCCATGAATTTAGTCATTTTTAAGGTCAGAGGCTAGAAAATCAATCAAAGCTAACAGGATTTTCAGTTTTTAGGAATTTTTGTAATTATTTTTTAGCTTCTAGTTTCTAGCTTCAAGTGGAAATTGTTTCTATAAATAATTTTGGCTAAGAAAAATGCTTCCATTTGCAGTTGTACCAAATACTACACAACTAAACTACGGTATGTTGAGTGCATGGTTGTGAAAAGCATGTGTTGAGTGAAAGGTTAAGCGTGTGTTGTAAATGTTTCAACCGGTCTGGAAAATGTTAGTATTTTGACAGATGGCATGGGATGATTAAGTTGCTGTGCGCCGTATACGATTGGTGCGTGGTAGTCGGCGATAAAGTTGGGCTTCGGCGTGGTTGGTTGCCTCCTAAAGCTGTGCATAAACAAAACACATACGTAAGCTATAATGTCCATGGTTTCCGGGCATGCCGCTTCAACCCTGATGTCGATCTAAAGCTATCAATGTAGTATAATGCGATTATCAATGTCGATTGTTACTGTGTAAATAAACAAAACACATAAGCTGTGATGTTAGCGGTTTTCGGGCATGCCGATTTCAACAATGATGTCGTTTTAGAGGAATCATCGCAGTATACTTCGATTATCAATATCAATTGGTGGGCGAAAAAATCACTGTGATCGAGCGCCGATTGGACCGGGTGGAGGAACGGTGGGCCCGGCAGGAAAGGGAAAGTTAACAATTGAACCAGAGTGACAGCAACGTGGATAGCAAGCAGCCTGACCCAGTGGCGCAAGGGGAAAGCCAGCACGGCGAACAACGAATCCAAGAGGCCAGCCTGCAAAGCGCGTGGGCCGTGGGGGCAACGCGAGCGTGTGGCAGCGTGGATCGCACGGGGCCCTGACCCATCCATTCGCAACATGGGTGCAAGGCTTTGCATGACATCAAAGCCTTGATGGAAGATGTTAAGCAATGCATCAGGAGGTCTGTTATTAATATGTTAACCGTAGTGGTACAGGTTTGGTCCGTTTTATACATTTACTGTTTCATTAATCCTTAATGGGCAAAAATGCGTAAGTTGCGCTAAAAAATAGGGAAAAAAGAACTGTTCTAGTGGCGACGGTAGCAATTTTAGTTCTATAAATCTAAAAAGTTTCAATTATTTGCTCAATAAATTAGTTGTCACTGAAATTGGAAGGGGGCAAGAAAATTTGTCCGGGTGAATCAGCCCGTTCTGTCTGGTCTATGTTGGTTAAACTGTAAACCAATTTTAGCTTACGGGAAAGCTAGCATCCAGTGGTAAGAACCGAATAAGGCCGAAACGACACTCTGCTCCAGTAGTTCAAACCACTACTATGCAATCGAAAGGTAGCTAATTACGAAGTATATATTTATATTTTATTCATCTGATTTGTTCTTAAGTGATTAGTTGTTTATGCTTTATTATTTATACTTGCAACAGAATATCCACTAATGTCGAAGGTGGTTTGATTGAGAAGTCAGCATCGTCTATGCAGCTCCAAAACTTTCTTTGCTTTACACCAAACCGTTAAATTTCTCAAAAACTTTTAGATAATGGTTTGTTTACATGGGCTGGTTTCTGTCTCTCTCTGTAGATAATGCTTGGCTAAAAGTGCCTTATGATCGGCGCTGAGACTGCATCGTAAAATTATTCGTTGTCTGGAGATAGAGCTGTTTGCGCTTTCCATGACATCATTGTCTGGAGATAGAGCTGTTTTTGCGCATTCTTGTACTTTCGACTTCCCGTTACAACGGGTATTTAGAGCCCAGAGTCACTGAACACCCGAAATGGCCTCTTTTCTTCTAAAGCGCCAAACGAGTGCCGTCATGGAAGAATCCGGTCCCACCTCCAAAGTTTCCAGACCATTCGTACTGTATAGAGAGGAAGAGTAAGAGATGGACGAGGACCCCATCGAACAACAACTGAAGCTCCTCGCGGACAGCCAACAATCGGTGCGGGAACGACGGTACAGCATGCAAATGGGCCGAAAAGACGCCGGGGACTACAGCAACATCGTACCTTTGGCCACTTGGAGAGGCGGATCGTCGGTTCTGAGCGCCAGGTGGTGGCACAGCGCTCTCAAGCAGAGCTCCTTTCTACAGTTTCGACCCTTCAAGAAAGTCATCGGCCCGGACAGAGAGGAGCATCTCAAACCAACCAACAACCGACCAGTCTCAGTCTTCAGGTGGTTGTTGACGTCTTCAGGTCGAGTTCGACGCGATTCACCAACTAACTCTCACCATGTTGGAAACTTTAGAAAAAATGAGGGCTACGCTCGACAAATTCACCGTTTTCTACAACCATTTCACACCGGTTCTACAAGAGGTCGGTAGGAACCGAAGCTGAAAGAATCTGCTTCCGATTCGGTGTGCTTCAGGCTTCATAGCGACTGAGGAACAAGCGCCGGGTCCCAGCAGCACCGAAGATACGATGATTGGCAGGCATTGAAGGCCATAGACGAACTGTGCTCGGCCGCCGGTAGTCTAACGGATGAGGACGAAGAAGGTCACTTTATTGCCGAATATATGAACCTAGTAGATGATTATGTATACAATTCTCGCTCTAATCCAGGCCATTTCTATCAAAAATTTGATGAATTATTGTGCTTGCGTCTAACCTGGCTATACAAATGTCCGCCAGTACTACACAGTTTAAGGCTACTGTTCTGTACTTCTATGTGCAACAGCTACGAATGGGTATGTATGCAGTTTTTAGCCACACTGTGCTAACTGCTCCCTAATTTCAAAGCTTTGGGCGCGAACCAGCGGGCGCCGTTTCTAGCGAAAAGGCAAGCAAAGACAACTTGATAGCAACGTTTATTATCTGAATAATCTTCTTTTCTTTGCTGCCACCAATTCAGTACACTCAGCTCATCAGTCTAAGTCAAACTAACAAGCATTTTCCTGGCATAACTTAGCTGTTTTTGGCAAGAATACTGGTACCGTTTTCAGGCAACTTTTATTATTATTGTATTTTTGTTGATTTAAAATCAAATTACTACTCTAAAAGATGAAATTAGTGCATTTCTTAATAAACCTCACGCTTTTTCGTTGAATGCTGCAATAAAAAGCGATTGTTAAAATTTTTTTTCTGTCATCTCGGAAAATAACTTTTGGAAAAAAGCCGAAAAAAAACTGAAAAAAAACCAAAAAACCGGCTTGAGTTTTTTCCGGAAAACAAACAGCCCTGCTTGATACCTCTTCGAAACACTTGTAGACAAATTTGGAAGGCGCACCTGGAATGAGTAAAAGAAAAATTACGTTATCAGAAAGCAGGCTCTTTCAGTTTTCTTTGTACGTGTTGTGGAAAAGTGAGTATGCTATACAAATAACAAATTTTACTTACCTCTGAGATTCTGGCCGTTTGTTTCCGGTGGCCACAGTACCTAGATTGCAGGTGCCCTGAAAACCATGTAGATTTTGACTCTCTGCTTTGTAGAGTCGTAGACTAGTCCACGGAAATCGCCGAACGCCAGCGTAATTTCCGTTATTTGGCGGATGTCGTAGCAGGCGTAACGATGATTTGTTCGCTGCAGAGACTCCATTTTCCGAGTGCTGCTCGGCTACGTGTGCGATAAAATAATGATAGTCCACTATTAATCTTTTCCAAGGCATGTCAGGGCATGCGAAAATAATGCCTGAAAGAGGATTTTTTAGCAAAAAGTGCAGTACCTAAGGGGCACAAACAGCTCTATATGGTCGCCAAATTATTAATTCTCTAAGTTTCATAGGTCTGTTTGTGCGAAAGATAGTGAACAAACTTTCCTAAGTTGCACTTAACAATCCAAGATTTTGAAGAAGTATAGACGAACAAGAATGAGAGAAGCCTGAAAGTTATGCCAACAAGAATTAGGCATAGAACATAGGCGAACGTTAAGCAAACAGATTGTTATTAAACAGACTGAAACATGAAAATATGTAGAATAAACAAAAGTTGGATTGAAACAGACTTTTTTAGCTTTTTAATGACTGGTTCCCCAATAATTCTGACTGCGGCAAAGACAAAGTGGTGCGCAATATTGCGATAAGCAGAGGGTATATGTTTTAGTAGCAGTACACACACCCCCAATCATACGATACATTACACTGATCAAAAATAGGAAATTGCGTAAACTGTAAACTGTGATACGCGTGTTATGTCAATTTGGCGGTGTGTTCCGTACTGTTCGAGTGAAAGTACAGTACAATACTGTACGTGCATAACATAATGTACAACTAGAAAGTTAGTCGACTTTTTTTATAAATTAAAAGAAAGGTGAAAAAAGTTAAGCACGTGCAAAAGCGATAGTCGTTCTATAGAAAGGCCATTGTCAACAAAAAATCTAGGATAAGTCATGCCTTTGAAGCAACATAAAAGAAGCAGGAAAGAAATCATTCTAAGCTTCAAAACAATACAAACAGTAGCTGATTTTTAAGTGCCTGTTAGGAAACATTTAGTAAACAACACTTACTCGGCACACCGTTCACATAGACGACGTTGTTCTCGTCTGCACACCGTAACTCAATGAACTCAGTCTGCCTGCACTGTTGATCTCATTGATGACATTTGACTGGCCACAGCTGTGTACAACAGTACACAGAGAAAGAGATACTGAAATACCAACGATAATCCTGTTGTAATCCATGCAAAAAACTTTTATAGTCATGATTCAAAGTCTATTTTCAGCCTGTTTAACTAAACGCAAAAGAACCAAACTTCATTTCAGTATTTATCAAGGAGTTTTACTGCTGTATGCTGAAATACCACAAATCTTCTAACTCAACCTCTCTACTCAAACAAACCCCCACTGTAGTGGTAGCCCTCCAGCAAAAGAACGAAAATATACTACCGAACACTATAATACTACTTTAATAGATGTCAGCCCAAAAAAATCCACAAATAAATATAGAAGCCCAGGACTAATATTAGACTTATATTCATGCAGTATAAAACATTTGACACCATTTGTCCTCAGTTTCCAGATGGCCAGATGAGTTTCTGGCTTGTGCTCTTATTGGCGAGAACAAGCTTGTGCAAACGAACAAGCAGTAGCATTTCCACAGGGGCAAATGACGCCTTTGTGCTCGGCTATTTGAGAGGCTTGCTGGAGGCAAAAAAACACAACAGTTGGTTCACTTTTTTGTTATTTTTTGCTTAAAACAACTGCGTCCCTCAACTCTGTTTCGCATAGTCAGACAGGCAAAAACGGCTTTTGGATGGGTTGCCATTTCCATTTCAAAGGCCGGTTGACTATGGCAGCGCATATTTGCTAGCTTCGTTAGTTTCGCCAGACGGCTCACTAGTAAAACAGCCGATCGAAGAGGCTTTTTTCTTGTCTGGCTAGCATGGGGATGGCATCGCTTATCTTACGGGAAATTTGTCGGCAAGGCACTACAGAGACTGCAATATTCTCTAGACAGGCAAAAGGATAAGGCAAATTCATAATTCTGGAACCAGGGCCTCCCGAAAGCTGAAAACTGCAGCTAATGTTTCTTACATAAATGTGTCTGCATGCGAAATTGGGGAACCTCGCCCAAACTTTGGTCGGTCGCCATTAATTTATACCGGCATTTAATTAATTCTTGATTACTCTTGAAGTCTAACACTCTGCTACCAACTTTGCAGAACCTTCCAAACTTCTCGCAGCAAAGAACTTGAATGCTTGTATCCGCATATGTCCAAGTTTGGACCTCTGTCAGTACTGTATGTGATCTAATATGTATGTTGAAATGATAGTCTAAAAAAACCGGTTTGCAGCAGTATTTTGACATCGATCACTGGAATAAATTCTACGAGAGTGGTGGCTGAACAGTTGGCCAATTCAAGTAGTGGTGGTTGGCCCTGGAAGAAGTTCAGTCGTTTGATTGCTGTGCATTTAACAAAAACGAATTGACTTTTACATAAGGATGTTACACATTACACGCATTGTTCTCAGTTTAGTCATAAATTTTCAAAACAGTTAAAAACTTAGTTACTAATGTTCATTATAGCCGACTACAGCGAGCTGGAAATATGGAATACAATTTGTATCGGAGAACTCGTACATGCTCAATATGTAAGTATAGTAATTATTATAATAGTGAAATCACTTGAGTACATTACTAAATATACATACATAACCAAATGTGCCTCAACATCACCAATCATGCAAGCGTATTTGGTTTGCATTCCAAACTGCCTGCGAAACAGAAGTCGATTTGGATGCTGAAAGCTCTGATGCCAAACTCATTCAAATGCTTTTGACAGATAGCTGTATTTTCAGTGAACTGCTTTCTCTTGGGAGAATCCGCTTCACTGTATGCATCAGCAGAAGTAAGTACTTGAAAGTCTGACCTTGCGATGCCATCAAAACGCTCTGATAACAGTGTCCTGAGATCTGACAACAAAACAATTTCAGTCTCCTCTTGCATGCATTCGCATTCGGTGGTCACTATGTCGCTCGAACACACAAACCCGGCACAGCCTGCCGGGCTCTCCACCGAATAACCCCTAAAAATTCCCCAAAAAACCATTGAAACATTTTAAAGATTAAAAATTATCCTTACAACAAAGGTCGCTTTGCGTTCTTCAACAGTCCAGTTTTGAAGATCACCGATCCATTGATCGGCTTTGGGGGTAACAGTCGATTGACCCTCACCACTATGCTATATAAATCGATCTTTCCACTGCTTCTTTTTCTGTTTTCCCTTACTGGTGCATACCTCTGTCCGAGCCTGTGCTGCTCTCACAGATGAAATGTCTTTGAGCTATAATAAACCTATCATACTACATTGTAGCCGGTACATAACCTACCACAACGTGATAACCAAATAAAAAATTAGTATGCAAATATTAGAATCACTTAATATTGAGAAGAAACGGATCGTTGAGAAGAAACGGATCGTCCCATCCGATTGTAATCGTGCGTCCTCCCTCAGCCATAGCAGCGTCACCTTTCAACGGCCTTCTCGAAACGAACAGACACAATCACATACAAACAGAAACAGCTCTGTCGGACTCCCGCTTGATTTGAATGAATCCTTTTTTGAATAAATTCTTCAAAGATTGGTGCAATTTTTATTGAGATTCAAAGTTTAGTTCTTGAGGTATTTGCCTTCTAAGTGGAAACAGATATTGGCAAAGAACAAGAGCGATTCCGGTGCATTTCATAATCAAGCAGATTCCTACTGCTGGGGCTAACTATACTTTGGTGTTGAAGTAAACCGAGTTTCTGTGTCACCTGTAAAGCCTCCAAGAGCCCTTAGCAGCAGCAGGAATCCGATTTATTACGAAGTGCAGAATAAAAAAAAATCCCTCTTATTCACTGCCAAAATCACTGTTTTGATTTTGAGAGCCAATATCTCAGGAACTAAGCAGAATACATTAATGAAAATTTCAGTAATCTTTTAAGAATTTATTTACCTTTCATTTAAAAGAGGATTCATTCAAATCGGTTGAAATTTGCGGTTGCTACAGCGAAAAATCTGTTGGGTTGCTTTTTTTTGGCACACCCTGTATATGTTCCAGAGACCATTTTGGGTACACGTCAGTTTTTTCCGACGTCCCGTTACAAATGCCATTTTTTCAGACCTGACATCCTGTACGTCCCATGTGAGGACTAACAAACCTGGCATCCAAGGGCAACTGAAGCCGATCAACTTTGACCAGCTGCTCTGATCCAGTGCAACTGTGTGCTTTTGACAACACTACCTAAGCATGTGAGCAGGTGTTCAAGCAGCTGAAGTTGAGTTTCGATTCGGACTGTGCGTCCTCCAGGATAAATGCAGGAATAGAAGACTTGTCTCCAACAACATCCAAGACTATGGATGACTGACTCTGCTCGTATACTGTAGATGTGTCTTGGCCAAGGAAATAGTGGGTTGGACATCTTCTGGCATTGAACTGTGACCTTTATTAAAAAAATTGACGGAATATAGAGTTACCGTAGTTTCAGGTCCAGTTTCAGGTCGACGGCAGAAGGACTGGTCAGTTGCTCATCAGGCATCGGGGTGTCCTGCTTAATTAGCCTGCCAACAGCTGACCAGTGGTACGACACAAATGGGTGGCTTCGTAACCTTGGATCTGGTGCACTGCAACCTTAGTTCCCTAGTTTATTTCGCATTTTTTTGTTGTTGTACCTATGTTACCCATATCCATGCTTTAGTTTCTTATGTTTTATACTTGTTCTCTTATAGAGTGAACAACCTGACTCCGATTCTGATGATAGCGATGAGCTTATTCGTCATCTTGATGCGGCCCATACCCCAAGGGGATACAGACTGCCGGATATACAACATGAACGAAAGCTGTTTCAATACTCAGTTCATACCTTGAACCATAGCAGACATAGCGGTACAAGAGCTGTAACTTATCGAATGTTAGCAAACCACTTGCGAGCCATCAACCGTGCCCGGCCTGGACTGCGGTCGACTTATGTAAACAAGTGTATATTTTGGGGCTGCACTATCAGAACCCAGGCCCCATCTCCATAAATGTAGTAAGGTGCGCATAAACCAACGAACCGTCGTAATGATAATTTGTCCTGCAGTAATATTTTTTATGGGCGGCTGGACGGAGCTTTCTGCGGCGCTTAGCTATCTATACCGATCTCTCAGTCTGTTCTATCTACGCTCCGTAGTTTCTCTGCCACTGTCTGTTGTTACAATCGCTCCACCGACGACGAGCATGGTCCGTGGGATCCGACCAACCGGCTACACCGTAGCTATTGCGATGGCGTACCGCCGACACCAGAGCGTGCACTCTGTCGATGGTTATCCTTCCGCACTGGAGAACTGGGGCGAAGATATCTGGGATCCATTGAACCAGTCGGCCCAGGAACGGTTCAAGAGCGTCGGGCGGCGCGTGCGCAAGGAGACCGGAGTACGGCCGGTTTCTTCTGCTGGACATTTGCGCTCGCTGGTGATCGCCACCGTGGGAGAGGCGGAATTCCAGGCCCTACTGTCTCTTTTGAATGGCGCTTGAGTTTGTTTGTTTGTGTTTATTAGCCTATACCTTTCATCTATATTCAGACCTTCAGGTCTTAGGTAGTCACACAATGTTTTTGTTTAAAAGATAATATTAATTTCCATGTACTACCGTCTGAAATCTTCTAAGCATAAATCGAAGACCAAATCCAGTAGAATCTGTTAGGAACTCCACCAAGTTCAAGAGACGTAACAGCAGGTTCAAGAGAAAAACTCACCAACACCATCCTCCTCCTGCTGAACCTGTAACACCGACAAATACCTATTTACATTACAGAATCCTTATAATAACGGTTAGCCTATTAACTTCTTAAGCAACAAAATTCACATGGAAACCATCTTTTTGTCTTGATTTTACGGTAACACTGTGGAATCTTTCTGTATGTACTTTGAACACAACTCTTCATATGTACATTTCATTACCCTGACAAAAAGAATTCACCGATTGCTATTTCAATAATCTTAGTGCACAAGCTTTTACACTCTGCTATGCCTTGCCTGCTGGCAAGCACTGCATACCTACACTACAGAATGGCTAGACTGCCATTTGTACTAGTAATTTCTTTCCTCCTTTGGCGGGAGAAAAGCATGGTATTTGCCAACTTTGCTTAGGTAGTATATGACAGCAAACCGGAATTTGCAGTAGTAAATTAAGACGCAGAGTGACAAACAAACATTAGCTACAGAAGATGGAGAGAAGGAAAACATGTTTACATTACACAGTTACACAGTGCAGACTGGGTAAATGTGGAAATTGATCTAAGTTTATATTTTATGTGTTTTGGTACTAATCTATTAACTTAAAGAAGGCAGAAGCGATTGAATCGTTTAGCCAGAAGGATCGGGTACCCTGCATAGTGCAAACAAAATGAGGGTCAGAGCAGTTGCAATGTTTTGACACGCCTGTTGAGAATTTCTTATGGCGACCGTAGATTGAGGCAGCCCGGAGAGTAGGGCACTTTCCATTCAAAACAAGTACCGGAGATTTCCACTTAGTATCCCACCCCACTTTATAACCCACTGGGATATTACACGGACCCTTATTCCGCTTTATATCCCATGGCATATTACTTGGCGGCAATGTTTATGTCGTATTTGTAATAATTTTTTATACACACGCATACTATATGTGTGATAAATCATTGTTCCGGTTAATATCCCATGCCGCTTCCAGTTAATATCCCATGGCTTTGTCCAGTTAATATCCCTGGGATATTACCTGGCGGCAATGTTTTCACTGAGAGACGTGATTTTCCGTGTTATATGCCCTGGGATACTAAGTGGAAAACTCCGGTAGTGTTCTAGCAGCAAGTGAGCTCTCAAGGAGTCCACTCTACACAGCTGGGTGTTCTGCTCTTGGCCAGAAATGCAGGTTCAAAGGCAGACTTTGTGCTTGAACATAGTTGCACATATTTGATATTGTGTTCTAATGCGAACGTAGCAACGATCTGCTAGCGGGGGCGGCAGGAGACCTGATTAATGGAAGGAAGCTAACAGAAATAGATTAGATAATCAACCAAATATTCACAGATTGTTCAGTCTGACTGTGAAGCAGAATGAAAATGCGGTAAGTTCGTGTCCTACTGCAGCACAGAAACTTTTCTCAAGAATAGCGTCAAATTTCGCTTTCCCGGGAATAACCTGATTTGAGCCTTAACGTCAATATAGCTATTAGACGTCAATGTCTATGTTTATCCTATGGCCCAGCTATAAATAACCAGATAGCAACGAATGTGGCCCACCAAACTAAGTATAATTTGCAGTTATTAACGGTTGCTTTATAATTGATTGTTTGAAAAGAGTTCCTGTTCAGATCAGTGTGTATTCATTCACACGGTATCTTTTAGTCAGTTACTAGACAGACTTCGAAGATGGTTGCCTTGCCAATCTGGACGACAAGAAACGAGGGATAGAACCCAATTTCCTGCCACTATGGCCCTTTCGACTGTCTCTGGCTTGCTTGCAAGGTAGCAGCAACGCTACCTCAACACACAAGTGATACTGGCTCTATTGCGCCCATTTTGTGGTTGCCAGAGGAAACCTTCCCAGGCGTTTTTGTTCGCACAGAAGCTTCGTATTGACGGACGGTTGGTGCACTCAGCTTACAAAACCGTGGGGAGAGCTTACGGTGACATTTATATCAAATGTCAAGAAATCATTCACTAGTGCAAGGATGGCAGTTTCAGGATGTGCTCGCAAAGAAGCGGCAGAAATAAAGTTGTGGCTCATCGCCAACATGGTGAAAAGCTACATGATCGATCCATGGTGAAACTATCGCGTTTAACGCACAAGGTCGCGTTCAAGTGTAACGACTTATGTAAACAAATTATTCACTGGAAAACTGAATATGTGATACATATTACTGATGAAGTCATCGGCTCACTCTCATTTGACAATAGAAGCTCTGCAGCCCAAACAAGCATTTGTATTTTGGCGGTGCATTGTTCGTTATCCATTATTGGAGCCATGTCGCGAGTGGTTACTGAGCAGTTTTCTAGATGTCACAGACATTCAGGGAAACGCAGCAGTTGACTTTATGCTGCAGGACATGTCCATAGTCGCTCTCTCCAACCGTAGTGTCCTGAGTAGTTTCAAAGTTGAAGTAGATAAAACAGGGATGTGTCTTTTCTTCCTCTTTCTCCTCTATCGTCTGTAGCATTGATGGTTGACAGGTCCACCAATCTTCTAACAGACGAGGGACTCAGACATGCCGCAGTCTTGCTCTTGTTAGCGTCCACAGTCCGACCACAAGTAGGACATTTCTTTAAAGATCTCGCAGGTCTTCTTCACTTTTATTCTTTAATTGTCATTATCTTGCACCTCTCGCTTGTGACAGCCGAAGCAGTCTTGACTGACGAACAGGCGCTTGCAGTCTTGACTCTTTTTCCTGTTTTCAAAGGGCAGAGTTCTCGGCTGAGACAGGCTTGACAGACGGCTTCACACTTATGACGTTCCTTGTGATCGTAGGCTTTCTCTTCACACCAGTAGGAGTAGTCCAAGAAGGCGGGCACCTTTGTAATGACACAGAAGTGCTTCTTGTAGTGGAACAGGTGCACCACTTTATCAGAGTCCACATTGCCTTCGAACACCTTGCAGAAGTAGGCTTCTTTCCACCAACACTTGATATTGTACTCAGGGACCACTCTTTGTACCGATTAAAGCTGCTCGATATCACAGGGGCCATGGTGATCAGCCAGAGCGGTCTGTTCCATCAGCACTTGAGCTCGGTTTCTTTGCAGGTAATCTCTGTAGTGACCATCTCGTCTTCGAGTTCTATCCCTTTCTCTCTTCTGTGCAGAGTGGTCTTTCTCCAACCGGGCGATTCCAACCACAATAGCTCGGGCCAGGCACAGGTCGTCTTGATGTAAATTGAGGAGTACTCTAATGCACATCAGTGTAACTGTTGAGCCGCCTTCCGGCTAGACTGCCAGTTGATCATTCTCTCGTTTGTTGCGGCTATTGCCTTGACTGTTGCTAATAAAGGTATTCTTACGCCACCTGACATGAGCTCAAGTTGTTATTTGTTTCTGACCTGATAGAAGCAGCCACTGTGTCTAGTCGTTCTCTCAGAGAACCATTCATCGAAGTTGCCTCTCAAGGTCTGAAGAAAGCTGGCCGAAAATGACCAAATGTGCAACTTTTACAAAGAAAAATGCGCTGGACGCACTAAACCCCAGAGGCACGTTCAATGGCGGTTGGGTGTGCGATTTCAAATTACACCACAAATGCGCACCCAATGAGAAGTTTCTGTACTATGACATAATCAGTCTGTATCCATCGATCAAGTTGAGCGGGTCAACACGAGGGGCAAGTATCCCATTGATCAGCCGATGGTGATCACGGATTCGTTGAAGCCTGTTGTGAAAGGGGACAGCCATACAATTGTTTGGTGAAGTGCCGCATCTTGCCAGCCACAAATCTGCTGCGCCCATTTTTTATTTTGAGTTTGAGTTTGTGCACACCAACAAACTGACACAACTTCTGTCTGATGTTCGGGTGGCTCTGGGATAATCTGGAGGCGATCACCAGAGAATCGTTCAAGCAGGCCGCCCTAGCCATCAGACAAGCTGGCCATACCGACGTGCAAGGTTGGTTCAACCTGGTCTCGGTGGTTCTGCATGTGCTACACCTACTTCACACTGGAGTTGATTGCCGATTCATTACTCACTATTAAATATTCATTCTAAAGTGTGTAACCGTTAACAAAAACTATTAGTTTTATTTTCATTTCTTACTTTTAGTATGTTTACATTAATCACAGAAATTACAAACATTGATTGGCATCTTAGTTCATTCTACAAAGAAACGAGCGGTTCTTATGCATTGATGAAGATCGCCCCCGTTCCGGTCTATTATAACTGGTGTCAGACAGTCCATAATCGGTCCAATCACCACCAGTCGCAAATTGACGGGAAAACCGGTTATATTCCAATGTTTAAATCGCAATTTTCACGCTTTCTCGCTGGCTATTGTCACCATATCATCATCACCACCAAGTTAGATCATACGTTTTACACGGTTTTTGTTCAAATTGTGTATACCAGTACATCACATACAGACCAATGCTTCGTCAGCAATGACCTCATGCGCAGTAATAATGTTGTTCGCTTTTTTGAACCAGCAACCAACCGCAATCATGGATGCCTGCTTTGCTGATCCAGACAGTACTTTGTAGTGACACAAATGGTCATGCCGGCTTTTACTGGAAGAGTCTAATATGACGGTTTTGCTTCCGAAAGTGACTGGAAGCCAGTTTTTTGAACAAGAACTCTGTTTCTGCCATTGCATGCATGGCTTTCTGAAAGGGAAGGGGGGAATTTGGTCATCCATAACTCTGTTAATCAGTAAAAAGTAGAAGTAACACATCATTTTAAATGATTTCGACCAGTATAAACTAAATATTTTGACCAAATGTTTGTGTTGAAATGGAGAGAGTGTTTAAGAAATGGGTGAAATATTTACTTCTAGGCCTGATTCTTTCTGCTTCAAATTTGATCCTGTTCCTGAATCAGTGTCACTGTGGCTCCTGTGCTGTAGACAATTATGAAACGATCCGAATCGAACAGTGTGCTACATATACACTGATTAGCACTCATGACCAGATCAGTAAGACATACTGGACCCCAACTGATGTGCAAGGATTCAGACATGTTAGGAAGAATCTTCTCGACTTGCAATATCATTGTTTCGTTAATTGCTCGTTTTATGATTATATGTTTCATTATTTAGATTTTAAAATTGTGATTAACCATACAGAAATATTTCGTGTGTATTTCGGTGATAAGTAGTGAAGGAGTTTATAGTAACTACACTAACAAACAATGATTATACAGACTAGACGGATGGGTTATATGCACATTTCTTTCATCACTCCCCCTTGGACGAGCGTCGTGGTTGAATCGGGGCTACATCTGCGCCTGACGATCGTCCAGAAACACAAGCAGTAGGAGAGCGGGAACCTCGAGAACTGGGAACGGGTTGACGATGAACTTGAGCACGGGACTTGAGCACGGGGTGACGAACAAGGCGGTGATGAGTGAAGCTAAGCATCGGGGTGATGAGTGAAGACGAGAGAAACCATGGGAGAAACGTTTTGCGGCGACCCTGATCCTGCCCGCAGACGGAGAAATGGGGTGGAGTCGGGAGACGGAAACGCGGTTGAACAGGAATCGAGGAGGCTGCATGCGGTGGGGGTTGAGTGAGGTGAACGAACGGAGAATCGATGAGGGTGCACATGATGGGGTTGAGATGAGTTGAGACGACATCAGAGTGAGCATCGGAACAGTAGAACTTGAGACATGAGGGTGAGTGAGTGAGTGAGTGAGTGGGTTGGGACACGCGAAACACAGCACAACAATTCAATCCCGGGTCTATGGGGCACCAAAATGAAGGAGTTTATAGTAACTACACTAACAAACAATGATTATACAGACTAGACGGACGGGTTATGCACATTTCTTTCATCAGGTCAGTGTAAATGATAACATTTCATTTTACAAATCTTTACTTTGATAAAATTGCCTACAGGTTTTTAGCGCCATAGAAAAACAGGACATTTTTACACTTTTACATGTTGTCAGACCGGCAAAGATCCATACAAAACTGGTTTCTACACCTTTTGGCATAGTCAACATCGTAGCAGGATTTGAAACCATGTTCAAAAGTGTTTTTCACTTCACGTTACACCCTATTGTTACTCATGGTCAACCCTAACCGAATCCCTGTTTGTTTGAAATGTCAGTCCGAATAACTGAGCTGAAGGAGTTGACAGAAGAGTTGCAAGAGTGTAAACTCCAAATCCAAGAAGTATCCCCTCCTACTCCTCCTACTACTAAACCAATCCACAACCATGTCAGACAAAAGATTCACCTGTCCCCACTGTCAATCATCCTTCGGCCGTCCATTGACCCTTAAACGTAATCAATCAGGCGATACTTGTTTGCGCCGAAAGAGTAAAAATGTTGTGTGTGATATTTGTGAAAGAGCTTTTGAACACGAAAGTACTCTAATTACTCATCTAAGAAACAAACGCCCTGATAATGCCCCTCCTATGAAGAGATTCAGAGTCAAGGCCCGTACCACTTGCTTGCTTGCTTCATGCCAGAACTGTGCTAAAGAATTCGACAACCCCAGTCTCTACCATTCACACAAAGTGGTGTGTGATGAACGAGCCCAATCTTTGGCAAAGGCTAGAGAACGGAAAGCCGCAGCTGCAAGCTCCTCAACCACCACAACTGACGATCAGCGATTCCAATGTTCATGGCCGGGTTGCAAGGCCAGATTCATCCACAGATATCATCTGAGCTTTCATCTCAAACGTCATCAGGCTAAACTCTCAGACCGAACAAAGAACATAAACATCTCGAGAGGAACTTCAATGTTCTCACTTCCTAGTCTATTCCAAACAGATGCTGCGTTCACAATAAAACTTTTCGAACTTCTCAAATGTCTACTATAGGTTGGAATAACAATTGAATGAGACTGACTGTTTCGCAAACCCATTGAAGAGGTACCCCATTTTAAGGGCTCTGAAAAGAGCGAGGGGTGTCCTGAGCTGTCCGAAAGGACAGTGGAACGAACGAACGAACGAACGAACGAACTAACGAACTAACTAACTAACTAACTAACTAACTAACTAACTAACTAACTAACTAACTAACTAACTAACTAACTAACTAACTAACTAACTAACTAACTAACTAACTAACTAACTAACTAACTAACTAACTAACTAACTAACTAACTAACGAACGAACGAACGAACGAACGAACGAACAAACTAACAAACAAACAAAGTTCTTATCGCACAATGCACAGAAAGATGACCGGCGGGCAAAAATCTCAACGAATGAACATATTTGTATAACAGCACACAACGTTTTTCAGCAACTACACGAGAAATTGACTTCCATTTAAGGATTTTTAACATTTCGGAATAGGTCAAGTCAAAACGATTGAGCAGCAATTTAGCAGCGTAGGATTGCAAGCATTCTAATCGCAATTGATCGGCAACACTAACAGGGTAGGTGGCGCAACATGCATACAGTATGGAGAGGCGCACAACTTGCATGTACACGGCACGATTAACCGACGGAAATTTGGCTTTCACCATCGTTCCGAGCGATCCTAACACAGACTTTGCAGCCGACACCTTATTGCTGGTATGGTGGGCAAAAGAAAGCCTGGTGTCTAGGGTCACTCCCAGATACTTAACAGACTGCTCACACGCAATTGGCACATTATCCACTGTAAGTGGTGGCGACAGGATTAACTCATTTCCTCCCCCATGCTTTTGAACATTATTCTCCAGCTGTGTAAAAATATCAATTAGCCATATGACAACAATGCAGAGACTGCTGCGGCGACTTCACGTCCAACCCTTCTTTGCTGGCTGCTGAAGGCGACTTCACGTCCAACCCTTTCTTCACGACTGCTGGGGGCGACTTTTGCGTCCAACCCTTCTTCACGGCTCAGCGGCCACACGCACAGGGCAACAGAGCTCCCTGTGCGGTCACCAAACTGATGTGGCGGCTGAGAGTTGAGCCTGGTGGAGCGGACTTGGGACTATTTATACCCTAAATATCCATGCTGCGTGGAGCCATGGACGACTAAAAACTACTGGACTGATCGCGCTCCCGACTGCTAATACATACTTAGGGTAACTTTACAAGTCCATATCTTTGGAACCGTTCGACCTACAAAGAATATAAATACGTTTTTAGAATCCTCACGGTATCAGTAATCGAGCGCAGCGCCCAAATCGCTTTCAAACCCACTACGAAAAAAGTAGATTTTTTCCATCGCGCAAATTAGGATTACCAGTCAATTTTGCGCAGATTAGGTTGAACCACAGTACAGAGCCCGGCCCGCTCTACAACTTTGGTCATAAGGCCCAACGCGCTCCGACGCATCCATAAGGAGTTATTTGCAAAAAGCTCTGAATTCATTAAACTTTGAAACGTAGTCAGTCATCTTGTTTTGTGTGCTAACTCATACCTAATTGCAGGAAATATAAGAGATCATTTATTTTTGCCTACATTGCAGTTACGTGCTCGCGTATGCATACATGGGCCGGAAAAATCCGGAGGGGGGTAGGGGGGTTGAGACCTCGGGGGGGGGGGGTCCCCGGTTCGATCCCGGGTCTCGGCACCAATGAAAGACAAAGACAGAAGCTGAGGGGCGCTTTAGCTGGGCGACGCGGTCTTCTTCTGAGCCTCGGCGCGTGTTTTTGACGGCCCGGCCCGGCCTGTCCGGAAACCCAATTTTTGCGGCCCGCACCCGGCCCGGCCCTTATGAAAATGCAATTTTTGTGGCCCGGCCCGGCTGAAATCCTCTAAAAATCCTCTGTAGGGCGACCAGGCCCGGCCCGTGCAGGTCTCTACTTCTCTGAGTCATATGTTCGGTACAGTTGCCATCGAAGCCATGCCATTTGTCACTATGAACCTCAGTCTACGAAGAGAAAGCTTGACCGATACCACCATCAAAGTTGGCTACGACTGCACAGCTGTCTGAGGGGCCGACCCAGCGTATACATGTATGTACGTACATAAGAGGGCGTCCGCTTAACGGGAAGGCTATTACAGTTTGAACCAAAAATCAGGCGGTGTTTTAGTACATACCAAAAGTCGCCTTTTCTGGCTGTTTTGACGCTGGAGTACGTACTATAGCTAAAGCCTATGTACATACACGCATCAATCTATTCACATTAAAGACTGGTTGTAGCACGGGAAGACAAGACAAGCGCAAACGTGAGTCCTTTCCTCTCCCGGAAAAGCAACCAAAAGTGTCTTGAATTTTGTTCTATGTACTGTACAATGTACGTCTTTTAAGCTTTAAACAAATACGCGAAGTACTACTAGTAATTTTTCTCCTTTGTCCGATGCGTGTGTTTAACTAACTAGTCTGATGTGTCGGTGCGATCTATTCTATGCATTCCTAGTTATTTTTTCTTGCGTTGCTTAGGTGGAAAAGGTAGTGAGTTACCTTGCGTATTGCAGAGTCTTATGCAGTAAACATTTTTCAGGAGATATTTTTGAGACCGATCCCAAAGCGTTCAACTGAAATCTAATTTAATATGTAAATTTTATGCGTTTGGCACAGGTCAACCTGTGCATGGATCCAATTTTTCGGCACTGCGTGATGCTGAATATCCCTGAACGGGGCTCAAAATTTAAGCTAGCCCGGTCAGCAGGGCTCTCTAAGTTCGGCCTATTTCACATGAAAATTGTCTTAATTTTTACAAAACTTTTATAACGTTTAAGTTGGCCTTGTGAGTTGCGAAATCAAGACGACATTTGGGTCCGCTTCCACGAAATTAACTTTACTCCTTGTTTCCGAAAAAATTTCACTGTTATGATTGTGAATGATATGAATAAGCAAAAAAACTTATGACTAAGACGGTATATAGTTTGTTTCGTCGTCGTTTTCCCATTCCAAGCCAGATGTGGAGCGTGAATTACATTTTTGGAAGCGCTCCACGCAGCATGGATATTTAGGGTATAAATAGTCCCAAGTGTGGAGCGGCTCTGCTGAAGGCGCCTTTTCTTGAGGCAGACTGTTTATTTCAGAAGCGGCGGGTTTACATACAGGCAAACCAGAACCAGGTGCAGTCAACCTAATTCAAAGCGGGCCAAAAAGGATATGACTGGACGGCCTAGGGGTGAAAACACACACAAAGTATACCTCCTATGTAGATTAAAACAACAGCACAGAAAACGGGTTAACTCGTTTTAGAAGATGGATAGGGGCAGGTGATGGATGAAAGTAGCCCTCAGTGTGACAGTTGAAAGGGCGGCCGATCTCGTCAAAGATAGTCGACACCTTTCTAAAATATTACACAAACACAGGTTACTAACGGTTAAAAGCGATTAAGGAGTTAATTGGCCTGACGAACACCTACATAAAACGGCTACTAACAGGTAAAGAATGCAGTTATAAAATTGCCTATACAATTGAGATTACTAGTACTTCCAATGCTGAAAAATAATTCCTAATTCCGTCACACAATCAATACCCAGTACTGGCCACATACAAATTTTCGTTTCACTTTTCAGTTCATAAACAGCTCCAAAAGACTCTAAAAGAACACATACACCAGTATCAGCATCAGTACCACTGATGCACACATTGCAAGTAGTGACTGGCCCCTAGGTAGTGGCATCGAGGTGCCTAGTGCGGGAGCCTAACTCTGTTGACACTATGTCATGTTTGGTTTATGCGCCCAAGTTGGAACTGGCCATCAACAGCGAATTTCTGGATTTCCGAATCAAATTAGTTTTATCTATTGTGCTGGTGTCTTTGAGTTCTAGACGTTAGTTTACGTTGTAGACAGCATACTCACGCATTTCAGATTATGTTTTATGTACACAGACATCATACAGTACACTTTATCACACTTGAATAATTTTACACACGTCTATATCGAAGTGCAACGAGCAAAGAAATTGCAGCACTGCTGTATGTCCCAGTCGAACACCTAATTTGATCAAGTTCCTGCCCTCCAAACAGAAACCATCTGTCGAACGTAAAGCAGCGGAAGCTCCCACTCAGCCTGTGCGTCAGGTAGTTGCAGAAAGTTGATGATGCACAGTTCCGAATTCTGATGCGCTGCATTCTGTCATTGGCATTCGTACCAGTTGACTGTGTGTCTCGTTCATACGAGCTTCTCGCTGATTACGTCAAACTCAGTTCCCAGACCATCACCTGTTCCACGACGCGATGGTCTTCTTGCTCAACTCATTCGAAGGCACATACATTGGTCGACCGCGTCCAAACGGTGCTGGCTGTCGCCCTCCTCGATACCCTATCGCTGACCGGAATCAGTACATCAATGCCATCGATGGAAATCGCCGCACCAACAACACTGTTGAGAATTTCACCGAGGCATTCTGGCCGCGCTCTGCAGCCACCACCCCACCATTTTTAAGTTCCTCGAATGGGTAAAATTCGAGTCGGTCACCCGTGCGCAGCAAATAATTGCTCTACAGAATGGACAGCCTCCGAAAAAACAAGGAAAAGAGTTCCGCGAAAGAGACGAACGATTTCAACGCAAAGGCCAGCAGTGGGACAATGCTTACACTGATGATGCAATCAACGGATGGGATGATCCTCTGATGGTCTACCTCCGCTGCTTTGCCAATCTTAATCCGTTTGTTGTCTAAGATGCAAAACCATGTTTTTTGTGCTGCCATTGTTGTTTGTACGTATGTTACAGTTGTATGTAGTTATACGCTGAAGTTTATATGAATAGTAATTTGGACAGATTAAATAAACAATCTGTATGTACATCTTAAATAAATAAATGTTGGGGGGATTTGTCGGGGGGGGGGCGATTGTCGGGGGGGTACAGTTATACCTGATCCACGGTACTGTGATCGCGTTTGCGCATCAGGTCTCTGGCTGACCTCAACCAGCTGCTCACGCCACACGTCAAACGATACAATATCAACATCCTTAAGCTCAGGAAATATCTCAACAATTGACAATTTTCTATAATAGTACTGATTAATGTAATGAGGATATGCTTATTATGAGAAAGCACAAGCAACACTTATTGTAGATCAGACGAGATCTTCAATCCATTTACCGGTATCCTTCTGAGTGTAGACCCGTTCGCTTTCGCTATGCAACTATTCCAACACTTCTTTCATTTCATTGTCAGTCGGCATATCGCTGTTTTCTCGCTTTAACATTTGTTGGTTTGACGACGACATCTTGCTGTAACGCAAGCAAACTCTCGCATACTTTATAACCGTTCTACTAATGTAACATAAAGCGATCGGGCTTTTTCCAATGTTTTTCTACTAGACCATTTGGATTCTTCGATTCCCAATCGTTTCGGTTTTTGTCCCAAATTTCGACGCTTAGATTTTCTCAAAACCGGTTGATTGGTTTGTTGTGGGTCCGCAAAAACACCCTGCTCAACAAGTACTGCGAACGCTCGTGCCAATGCTCTGGTTCGTTCTCGTTTATCCTTTTCCGTTATAAATTCTGTGACTGGTTTACGAAGTATGCCTCGCTCTTGCAATTTTTGGCCCACTCGGTCCAGAAGAGCGATCTGCTGCTCAAAGAAGTTCGCCATTTCTCTAAAATATTTTGCGCTGTTTTACTCTAAATATTGTTTCGGTTGTAATCGCATAATGTATTATGTTTACCGCGATTTTAACCAAAATATTCCAATGCAAATCGAAAAAAATGTAGAGATAAAAGAGGCAAATTCAAAGTTTTATTTCCTATTCAAACAGGTTCAATTTCGTTTTTTGGGTTCAGTGTCTAGAATTTTAAGAATCAGGCTGCTGCTGTAACATTTAGCCGCCCGGTGGAGAATATCTAGAGCGTCGGCTTCCAGCGAAATGTCAGTTTTGTCAGGAAACGATTCTTGGAAAATTTTGGTCACCACTTTACTGAACTCTTCTTTTTCACTCGTTCGTTTCTTCGGTGTCCGTTGTTTTGTTCTTACCATGTTTGTACTGCAAATAGAATATTGAGTTTGGTGCGCAAAAATCGGTACGTTAGTTTGGATGTTGGAAGAAAAGAGTTTTCTGCAATGCAATTGTTATTTGAGTTTATTGTCTCGGTAATAAAATGAGTGGGTCTACTACCAACTCTACTATACAAATAACCACACAAAACGAATATAGTAGGAACATTGTAAAAACAATCATAAATACAGACGTTCAAATATAATCATATACAGAAATGCGTTTTTTTGGACGAACAAGTCTATAATGTTTATAAGAGGTAGGTATACTGAAACCGGGCCAGTCTTCTAATGACTGGCGCTCTGGCGCATTCGGAGCAAACGACTCAAATGATCCACCGTAACAAAGTTGATACTAATGTAACAATAAACTAATTTAGTTAAGACTCTAGGCAGGTTGAGATTTTGGGAAAAGGATGTGATAGCCTCTTGGCTTAGTGTTTTAATAGAAGGAATGTGATTAGCTATATGTGAAAGGCACCGTTCGGTAAGTGTCAGTAATCGGTGCACCCGTTTAGTGAGAGGCTAAGTTTTGGACAAATTCCAGCTTTTCCAAGGTTGGTTCGCCAATGACGGTGATAGGTAGGCCATTGAAAAAGTGCACAGTGAGCTCTTTCCGGTCTTTGCTGACCCACCGAGTTCCCCAAAATGCACCAAACCATGGATGGTGGATTGCTGCAGTAATGATGTTCGCTCTGCTCCATAGAGTTTGACGAACTGTTCAACTAAAATCAATATACATAAATGTTTTGTAAATTAAAGTTTCCTTTCTTAAAACTCACACACCAGGGTGTCTCTGTTGAAACACCAAATTTCCGTGGGCGAACGCCGGGCCCGAATGTCCTTTCCAAAAGGGAGAGGCGACGCACAGCACGCTTCAAACGGTGCTGCAACATCGCCGGGAACACGGGCAACTGATTGAGGTAGACCGAAAGTTTCAACGCGAGGCTGATCAGTCGTTCCATAACGGGAGAGAGAAAAGTACATAGAAGAGAGTAACAGGAGAGAAGAGAGTAGAGAAGGAAGCGAGAGCGACGATAGAGAGGGAAGCGAAAGTGTGACTCTGTTCGACGAAAACGACCTTTTATTCGCATTGTGATTGATGTGCTGTCTATTACGCAGGACCCAGTTGGAGGTTATCCTGCATTGTTGGTCTTTTATTGGAAGTTCAAAGGCAATAAAATGACCTTGAGCTCAAGTTATGCCTTTCTGATGCATGAATAGCCGCACCTGCGCCTGGGTAGCTGGCCAGCACAGACCGGTTTTTGCGCACTCCCCATAATCTACAAGGTAATTTTATTTTTCCTATTCATTCATACCATTGCTTTGACGCCCTTTTCAATTTTATTTATAGCATTTCTACCATACAACTAGCACGTAGATACTGT
>JASANB010006551.1:0-85338 GCA_030248155.1 Sabatieria punctata
CACCCTGTAGCATGGCTACTCCCAGCATAGTTCGTTTCGCGACAGCTTCTGACGTCATTGATCTTCTCCAACGCGGCAGGCTTCCGTGCAGCGACTTGCGCAACGGCAGATCCGGTTTCCATTTTACCTTACCGCTATCACCAGCTTTCGGTGGGGCGGGAGCTTTGTGCCGACGACCAATTTTGCGGTAAGAAACTAGCCGCGCCGAGAGGATGAGCCGCGCACGCTTAGCGGCTACGCGGCTTAAAACCACTACACCAACCGTTCCGGCCTTTGGATATAGCGTGCCGGAAACCATATTTGGACCTGAAACCCCCAGCCGAAAACATATACCAGGGAATGTCCTTAAGATGAAAGGAAGTGAGTTTTCTTCCGGTGCCGGGAGATTGCGAATGCCCCTCTCTGAACTCCATTTCTGGCGTCCCGATAGACCGGGTCGGTCCCTGTCACCAAAGCAAGACCGTCTGACTTTCCCATGTCTTGTTGTATTGGTCAGCGCCGAATGCCCGCCGAGTTAGCAGTATAAGCGTGTTCATTCAGCAGAAATTGTTTCTTCTTGAGCACGGAAGACGAGGCCTCTCTTGCGATTTGCAACCATTCAAGAAACAGATTCATTCTCACGAAATTGCGTGTTCAACAGTTGGCTAACTACAAAATTGTTAGTTGGCAAGTGTCCGGGAGCCGGTAAACAGTTATGGCCTCTAAGAACAACAGCATATTTTACACATCAGAAGAACTGTCACTCAGACAGCGTAGAATTTACATACAGTATGGGTTTCAAGCCATTGTGCTAGCCTTTAGCGCCAATGGACTCATGCTGCTGGCTGTTATAAAAACTAAATACATGCATACTCAAAAGGCTTACATTCTCATTGCAGGTAAGTGACTAGAAACTAAACATGCTCATCGTCAAAATTTAACAATTTACACTTTGCTGGCTCTGATTGATTTCTTGCTGGGTGTTCAATTAGTGGGCATGTCAACTTTCCGTAAACATAGTGATAGAGTTGGGTTGGGCCAACACAGCAATCACCCTAGTGGTGTGCATGATGCAACCGTGGAATCTGCTGGCCATGTACAAGGACTGTGTGGTTGGTCCTATGCTGCTGGCTCAGTCAATCGATCGGTTCATCTCAGTAGCCTGGCCCCTCTACTACTACCGTCTGACAGTCAGGTATGCAAGGAAGCTGTCAGTAGCTCCTTACGTCTTTGGTTTGGTATATCTGATTATCGGTGTGGTGTATGTTGTGTGGACACACGACACCAGTGACAGAGTGCCCATAATCTGCAGTGCTGACATGGCTGTCGAGCAGCGATGGCCGTTCTATGCTCAGTTGTTGTATGTGATGGAGATATCCACCACCACTGCATCTGTCTTGTTGTACGGTCTAGTGGTAGTGGCCTATCGGTGTCGCAAGCAGCGTCAGGTGACAGAGCATGACGTAAAGCGTTTCATCCGCACGCAGCGTCGTTTGACTGTCACTGTGGGCATCACTTGCTTGCTGACTTTGCTTTTGCACACTGGTACTAGGTGGGTGAAGTTGATTTACTTTTCGTTGGGCAAGGGGGACAGCTTTCTGAATGTTCCTGTCTTTGGTGTTCTGTTGCATCAGTGGCAGCTGAATGAAGCTGTCATCAGACACATGAACCCAATGTTCAATCTCTTTATTTATATGGCGAAACAAGCTGAGATGCGCATTGCTATACTGTATGTGATGCAGTGTAAGAAGCTGACTGAGGAGCAGGTCCTTGAAGAGATTATGAAATCAACACAGCGTGTCAATCCTCGAGATACGCTAAAGGTGGCACCTGCTCCTCTGCCGAACAAAATCTGATATGTTTATGAGCCGAAAAAAATCTAGAGGGAGGAGCCTGAAGTTATCTCATGGTGGAGGGAGATGTATATTGATTTTGAGAGCTGATGTTGTGTGTCGTCTGTATTTCATTCTGCAGCACGCTTTTCTGCGCTGCGTGAACTGTTTCTACACCCTGCTCTTGTGAAGGCGTGTAAAGTGTAGTTCATGTTTTGCACGTACATATGCACGCATATGAATTAATACTTGGTAAGGCTTGTATGTTCCAACGAGCTCTATCCAGAATTTGCTTCTGTTTGAGAACTAGAATCCGTGTTTGATTGTGATTACTGTTCGCCATCTGATGTTTGAGTGAACTGTGTACTGTGTGGTCTGTACGATTTCTTTGAAGTCATATACTTTTATGTATGTAGCCCTGCTCCGATCCGATCCGATCCGATATATTGGGGGGCCTGTACGGCCATATGATCAGACCAACATGTCCATTTCATTTCCCCATATCATCTCTCTTCATTTCGGATACTATCACCAACGCAAGGCTCAACCAGCCTTGGGGGATATCTAGCGGTTAGGTATACCCGAGGCTTTAATCAACCTCAGGAGGTCCCTAACGGTTACATCGCTCAAGTCCTGGGTGGTAAGATATCTACTGCCCAGAATAGCTTGTCTACGTCCAGCCAATGCATCACATTCTGTGACCAAATGTTCAGGCGTTTCCTCCTCCTCTAAGCAAAATGAGCATGTTGGATCATCCACCAAGCCCATGATGCTGAGATGTCTATTAAGGTTACTACTGTGTCCAGTTAACCAACCGACCACCAGTTTCAGTTCCCTTCTACTAAGACTAAGTACTTCTCTGGTCACCACCAGTCTGGGTCCCAGAATGAACTGCTTAGATTGCCTACAGTCGGTTCGTACGTAGATCCCAGGCAGTTTGCAGCTGGTTCTTTGCCCAACTTCTTAAATCTGTCCTCACTTTCCTAACTGAGATGCCAAGGGCCGGTTCCGGCCCTATAAGTGGCAACTCAGCAGCTGCCCGAGCTAGTCGGTCAGCCTGATCATTTCCCTCCACTGCCGAGTGTCCAGGCACCATACATGTAGCTGGGTTTTCGGCTGGGGGGGGGGGTTTCCAGATCCAAAATAGGGTTTCAGCACTATTTCCAAAGGGGGTTTCAGCGACCTTTTTTTGGTGTCCAAAAGTGGGTTTTAGCGACCTTTTTTTGGGCTCAAAACAGGGTTTTGAGGACTAAAAATCGGGTAAAAATCCTGTCAGAAGTGCAAAAATTCCCTTTAAAACCCTATTTATTGGTTTAAAATGTGCAGAAAATCCTATTTTTTATTAAAAACGTGCAAAAAACATGTTTTTGCTTTAAAACATGCAAAAAAGCTCTATTTTACTCGACAGAATACAGCTAAAATGCGTATCTGGAACCCTATTTAGAGATTTTGAAACAAAAATTAGGGCACTGAAACCCTGTTTAGGGTTTTTGAGACCCAAATTAGGGTTCCGGAACCCTATTTAGGGCTTTTGAAACCCAAATTAGGGTCCCGGAACCCTATTTAGGGTTTCAGAAACCCTGTTTAGTCTCTGTGAAACCAAAATTAGGGTTCCGGAACCCTATTTAGGGTTTTTGAAACCCAAAGTAGGGCTCCGGAACCCTATTTAGGGTTTCAGAAACCCAAATTAGGGTTTCAGAAACCCAAATTAGGGTTCCGGAACCCTATTTAGGGTTTCAGAAACCCAAATTAGGGTTCCGGAACCCTATTTAGGGTTTCAGAAACCCAAAGTAGGGCTCCGGAACCCTATTTAGGGTTTCAGAAACCCAAAGTAGGGCTCCGGAACCCTATTTAGGGTGTCAGAAACCCAAAGTAGGGCTCCGGAACCCTATTTAGGGTTTCAGAAACCCAAATTAGGGTTCCGGAACCCTATTTAGGCTTTCAGGTACCCAAAACAGGGTTTCGGAACCCTATTTAAGGTTTCTGAAACCCTAAATAGGGTTCCGGAGGCATTACTTTGGGTTTCTGAAACCCTAAATAGGGTTCCGGAACCCTATTTAGGGCTTTTGAAATGCTAAATTACGGTATATAAGTCTTGAAACCCTGAATTTTAGCAGTTTGTAACCCAAAATAGGGTTTCAGAAAACACCCCCCCCCAGAATTCGGCTGGGGGGGGGTTTGCCGAAAATCGGGCCTGGGGGGGCTAAACCCCCCAAACCCCCCCCCTCCTACATGTATGCCAGGCACCCACATCAGCTGTAGCTTCTTACGAAGCGCCAGTCGTTGTAGTTCCCTAACACACTCTGCAACCAACTTAGAGTTGACGCGTGGAGATACTATTGCTCTTAGAGCTGCTTGACTGTCTGAGCAAATACAGATCTTCTGCTCTAGACAGTTAACTAATCCAGGAGTCCTGGCGCAGTTCAGTATAGCATAGACCTCCGCCTGGAAAACTGTTGCATACTTCCCCAGGGGAAAGGAATCCTCTACCCCCAGTCTCTGTATAAATACTCCTGCTCCCGAATTCTCTAAACCTGTTAACCTGGAACCATCCGTATAACAGTAGAGAGTATCGGTTGCATTAGGAGTATTACCCTGCCAGACCTCCCTACTCGGGAAGTCGACCTGATATTTCTTATCAAACACGTAATTGGGTAGTTGTTGCTGTTGGTCACTTGGGAATTGGTACAGTGGCGATAAACCGCACAATTGTGCCCAAACACTACAATGACCACGACCTACCCTGTGCCACTGCTTAGTACTTTTAAGTCTGTAGCAGGTCGCCATCGCTTCCACTTGAATCCAAGTGTGTAGCGGTGGAAGACACAACAGAACTTCCATTGCTGCTGTGGGTGTTGTTTGTAGAGCCCTGTTATGCATAGACACGCCAGTCGTTGTAAACGGCCCAGCTGTGCTTTTGCGCATTCCAGGTTTGTCCGTTTCCACCACACCACAACAGCAAAAGCTATCATAGGTCTAATGGTCACAACATAGAGCCACTTGACCACCTTAGGAGACAGTCCCCAATTCTTCCCAACAGCTCGTTTGGCTTGACAGAAAGCTGCTCTGGCCTTGGAGCATCTGGTTTCAAGGTGAACTGTTTCTACACCCTGCTCTTGTGAAGGCGTGTAAAGTGTAGTTCATGTTTTGCACGTACAGTGGCGGCCAAAAGTTTGGACGCACCCCCAAAATTTTCAGTTTTCTGTTAATAACACTTGTTCTGTTTGCAGCTTGCGGATGAAGTTGCGTGCTGAGTTTGTGCATAGTACCCCTACATAACCTGAAACCATATGGTGTTCAGTCAGTCCCTCTCACGTTGCTATAGTATGAATCAATTTTCGAAGGACCTCAGAAAAATGGGTGGACAAAAGTTTGGACGCACCTATGATTGATTATCTTGATTTTTTGCTTTCCAGATGTTTTGTAGGGAACCTAGCGGCCGTTAATATGTGTAGCTGCTATTTAGTCTTCTTTTTATTGCAATTTAGCGGCAGTTTGGAGGATGGCTCAGTCCAACCAACTTATTCAACTAAAGAGGGTTCTCGTGCTTGAGCTGAGACAGAGTCATACATGTAACAGGGGGGGGTCTGGGGGGGGTCTGACACTTTCACACACAAAAATTGCCAAAATCGCCTGCAAAACAGCACTTTTTAGCTGTATTTCAGCCCAAATTAGCGATTTTTGGCAATTTTTAGCCAAGAAATTGCGATTTTTCTCGATTTTTGAGCGTTTTTTAGTGCCCACCCCCTCCCCCAAAATTTTGGCTCAGACCCCCCCCCGGCCGGCGCCAGACCCCCCAACCCCCCCTTCCCCATCGGCGGATGACCTGTTACATGTATGGACAGAGTGGTCTCTCTAATCTCAGATAGCCTGACAAGTCGGGTGTTCTGGAAATAGGTGTTCGTTCTGCCTTAGTCCTCCTCTCTGAAACCGGTTCAAACGTCAATCAGAAACCGACCAGTCGACCGAAATCGCATACAACATGGCAGGAATGGGTCCTTGTGACGAGATGTCTAGTTGATCGGCATAAGACTGCTCATAAGGTAACACAGCAAATCGAGGCTGCGTGTGGTCAAAGCATCTCTGCATGAACCGTGCACCGAATTCTACTGCGAAAAGGGTTGAGTTGTTGCATCACAAGGAAAAAAACACCTATCAACTTTTGTGACCGCAAAAACGGTTCCTGTGGGCAAAGGCCCACTTACATTGAACCATTGTAGATTGGTTCCAAGGTTTTCTGGCGGGACGAAAAGAAGTGGAATCAGTGCGGAAGCGATGGCCGGCTATATGTCAAGCCGTTTGCGGGTGAGGAATTCCGACCAGACTGTGCAGAGCATTGTAAAGAGAGGAGGCGGTAGCATTATGATGTGGACTTCTTTCCCATTGAAAGGCCCAGGGCCCATTTGTTGTATCTATAGGATCATGGTTAAAACCGTCTACACCAACATGTAGGTAGACATCATGCTCTCATATGTAGAACAGAACCTCGGGCTGAATTGGTTGTTTCAACAGGATAATGACCCCGAACACACGGCGAGGTCAGTCAAACAGTGGTTTGCTAACTACAAAGCCGCAGTTTTGGACCGGCCTGCTCAGTCACCTGACCTGAATCCAATCGAAAATTTGTGGAGATATGTCCAGAGAGACGTTATCAGTAAAGCACCCCTATATCTCTCCGATCTGGAAACTGCCATCACCGAATTTTGGCTTTGTATTCCCCAGTCTGTGTGCCAGAAACTAGTCAACTCTAAGCCCAAGCGCTGTGCAGTTGTGGTCAAGTCTTGTGGCTTCCTAACAAAGTGCTAGTCGCCTAAATACATGTTTCATTCTTGCTTGTTCTTTATTGTTGCAGGTTGCTTCGTTTTTTTAAAAAATCAGTTGGTGCGTCCAAACTTTTGTCCACCCATTTTTCTGGGGTCTTTGGAAAATGGACTCATACTACAGCAACGTGAGGGGGACCGAAGACCATATGGTTTCAGGTTATGCAGGGCTACTATGCACAAACTTAGCACACAACTTCTTCCGCAAACAGCAAACAGAACAGGTGTTATTAACGGAAAACTGAAAATTTTGGGGGTGCGTCCAAACTTTTGGCCGCCACTGTGCATATGCACGCATATGAATTAATACTTGGTAAGGCTTGTATGTTCCAACGAGCTCTATCCAGAATTTGCTTCTGTTTGAGAACTAGAATCCGTGTTTGATTGTGATTACTGTTCGCCATCTGATGTTTGAGTTTGAGTGAACTGTGTACTGTGTGGTCTGTACGATTTCTTTGAAGTAATATACTTTTATGTATGTAGCCCTGCTCTTGCTAACTGCCAATTCAGACGGCGCCTGAAAGAACTTGGCCAATATTGTTCTCCTATAGTTGTAGAGAAAGCGAGCCATTGGCTTTGCCTCTATTGTTCTTGCATACCCACAAAGAAGGACATACATTAGCTTGACTGGACACTCAAAAGCACACGAAGATTCATTCATATTTCTTGCTAGGGGGAAGAGGAATTCCGTTTCTCCCGAGGGTTTTGGGAATCTTCCTAATTTTCCTGTACCATTAAAAGTCCATGTGAGCAGACGGCTCTCTTTCTCAGCGGCTATGCAGGAACAATAGAGACAAAGTCCGGCTCAGCGCCGTGTTTCAATTTGACACTCATTAGGCAAGTAGTCAAGTAGGGCATACGGCGGTTGCTTGAGTCCTGTTGCTGCCAGAACAAACTAACAGTTATGGCTTCTAACAACAGCACGCTGTTTTTCACACCAGAAGAACTGTCAATCAGACAGCGAATTTACATACAGTATGGGTTTCAAGCCATTGTGCTAACTAGTGCCAATGGACTCATACTGTTGGCGGTTGCAAAAACTAAATACATGCATACTCAAAAAGCCTACATTCTCATTGCTGGTAAGTTCTTCTACTTTCTAACTAACTTAAAATTTTGTTAAATACTTTTCAGCTCTGGCACTGATCGATTTTTTACTGGGCGTTCAATTGGTGGGCATGTCAGCTTTTCGCAACATAGTGATAGAGTTGGGTTGGGCCAACACAGCCATCACTCCACTGGCATGCATGATGCAACCGTGGAATCTGCTGGCCATGTACAAGGACTGTGTGGTTGGTCCTATGCTGCTGGCTCAGTCAATCGATCGGTTCATCTCAGTAGCCTGGCCCCTCTACTACTACCGTCTGACAGCAAGGTATGCAAGGAAGCTGTCAGTAGCTCCTTACGTTTTTGGTTTGGTATATCTGATTATCGGTGTGGTGTATGTTGTGTGGACACATGACACCAGTGACAGAGTGCCCATCATCTGCAGCGCTGACATGGCTGTCGAGCAGCGATGGCCGTTCTATGCTCAGTTGTTGTATGTGATGGAGATATCCACCACCACTGCATCTGTCTTGTTGTACGGTCTGGTGGTTGTGGCCTATCGGTGTCGCAAGCCGCGTCAGGTGACAGAACAGGACATAAAGCGTTTCATCCGCACACAGCGTCGCTTGACTGTCACTGTGGGCATCACTTGCTTGCTGACTTTGCTTTTGCACACGGGCACTAGGTGGGTGAAGTTGATTTACTTTTCGTTGGGCAAGGGGGACAGCTTTCTGAATGTTCCTGTCTTTGGTGTTCTGTTGCATCAGTGGCAGCTGAACGAAGCTGTCATCAGACACATGAACCCAATGTTCAATCTGTTCATTTATATGGCCAAACAAGCCGAAATGCGCATTGCTATACTGTACGTGATACAGTGCAAGAAGCTGACAGAGGAGCGAGTGCTTGAGGAGATCGTGAAATCAACTCGGCGCATAAATACTAGAGATACACAAAAGGTGGCGCCTGCTCCTGCGCAGAAAGAAATGTGATGAGCTACTTTACTGACACAGTAGAATCTCCAAAAATGAGATGCTCACGGTGAGGTGACTAGAAAGCAGCCTATTTATGGAGGTTAGACTAACAAGGTATTGAGTTTGAGTGCGATCATTCTGTGTTCTGTAGTTTCATTCTAAAGTACCAGACTCTCGGTGTATTTTGTGCAAGAAACCTTGTTTCTTTAAAGAAACACCTACCATACCTATAGCGTTGATATCCACCAAGAATTTGTTCTCTACAAACGCTATTTATTCTCTGTTAAGTTAGAGGTAAAGTTGCTATTCTACACTTATGCCGAACATTGTGTATGTGTACTTCGTTTATGCATGGATCCTGTCTAATGTTGAGTGTTCGTTAAAGGTGTATCTGTATCAGCTATTCATAAGCATTGTTGTGTTTGACAGTTTTTGCTTGTCTGGAAGCAGGTTAAAAGTGATCTAATAATCCTCTCAGAGTAATCGCTATTGCTTTTCTAACAGTGCAGCCAATAATAACTTGACTTTTAATTATAACTGCAAGCAATCACAGACTAAACAAGTGCTGAATCAACTTATCGGGTATGCTTTTCGAAGAAACGAACAGTGTTAATCATAGCATCGGCGTTGACCGGTACCTCTTCCAAAGGATGGTTGCTCTCCGGGTACAGAAGCACACTGAAACATCGGGAACAGTGTCAGTTACCTACTGAACAAAACACTCACTCGCACGTAACTCCACGACTCTTGAGGTTGCGCCAGAAAGGCATAAAAAGAGGAACTACTCGGTTGTCCTTCCTGCCCAAACATAACAGCACTGGCGATTGTATCTAACAGGAGAATGGATTATTGATCTATGTACAGTACGGCCGAAAAAATAGTCCACTCCTGTTTCGAACTTTACTCAAACGACTGGTTATCGGTCATTTCTTCATCGATTTGGGTCAAATTTTCTTGATTAATTAAGATGACTGGGTAGATATTGCGCAAGTTTGGTCTCAAAATTCTAACTGCGGAAATTATTTTCGCTAATTCTAAGGTCTGACACTTGCACAAATGATTGGTATTGTTTTGTTAATAAGCATAGCATAGTGATTGGGGATCCCTATAGCTTAAAGGGCGCTAAAATTTGAGTATTTCAAAAACAAGACAAAATACGACTTTTCTCCGTAATGAAGATTTGCGATTTTCCAAAAGCAATCAGTCTTGCAAGTTCAGACCCTCAGAATTAACGAAAAAATTGGTATTTCCGTGGACCAATCTGATTCTTAGTCTTCGGCTCATAAAACCTGAGCGAGTCAGAATTTTGGGACCAAATTGACGCATTATGTACCCAGTTATCTTGTTAATTAATCCCGAAAATTTGAGTCAAATGGATAAAAGAAATGACCGAGAACCAATCGTTTAAATAAAGTTGGGAAAAGATGTGAACATTTTGCCCATAAGGAAGATAGAAGCAATAGTTTACTTGAGAAGCAATGCTAATGGGAGACTTGGACCACATTGTGTGATACTCTTCCGGAGTAAGAATGTGACCGACTTCGAACTCGGTGCCCAGCGCTTCAACGAAGTTCCAGTCCGGAATATCCGCCGCACTCACCATGTCTATAAAGAAAATACGCCGAGTTTTTCAGTCGTTCGTCAGTCTTAGCATACATGTACTAGAGATTTAGGAGTCGCTCGAAAGGCCTCACCCCAGCTAGCGACTCTTGTAGAAATAAATTGGCTGAGAAAGGGAGCTTAACGTGTCTTTTATAATGGATATATAGTTTCCGATGCTCTAATTCAGCACATGGAGGTGTTCTAAAATTTGGCCGTTCTAAATTGTAATTTAGTCAAACGTGCTATTGGCCGACCGATCTGTTACATGTATGCTGATTTGACAGAGATAAAAAGCGATATTGGCCTTAAGGATTAGTTTATTAGAGAGCGAAACAAGCACGGAAAGCTAATCAGGTAAATAAGCAAATAAGAAGCAGCTAACTAACTAACATACCGGCAAAGCACAAGACAGGGTTAAGCAGCGTGGCGGCTCTGTAGAATGCCTGCAAGCAAAACATAAACAAATGGTAGTAACTCAGCTAAAGCTAACTAAAGGCTTGTTGTGAGGAGTTGAGCAACATACGATACGTACCAGCTGCATTAAAGACTGGGTTTCGTAGCGCTCCGGCTTTGTAGAATTCCTACAGAACAATTATTCATAATTAAGTAATGGTGGTGGCAGACAAGGTTGAGAAGATAGTTGTGAATAAAAAAGGTCTAACCCGTTTTACACCAAATATTGCTTTACTTCTGCACAATACCAGCCAACCGAACAGGATTTAATTCTGAAACAGAACTTACAGGGAATTGTGCTAGCAGATGAGCGCCCAAAAAACCACCGTGAGAGCCTCCGAACACAACCACCTTATCCTTGTCAAAACTGGGATCCATATCCAGAACAGTTTTCACAGCGTGCTACAATACAAACCAGTGGTGTGCGTACCCAGCATTTCGCAAAGGGATTGGTGCAAAATTTTGAAATTGCCTAGGGCGAAAATTTTCGAAAAATTAGCCTTGAAGAAAAAAAACGCATTTAAAAAACGTATTCTGGGCAGAAGATGGACAGGTACAAGTCACAATTTATTAGTTTCTGTTATTTTTTGCCAAATTTTACCTTTCTACGTTCCTCCACCATAAAACGGGTGTATCCACGCTACACACCCATGAACAAATCACCGAGAACACAGCGTTTGAGTGAACCCGAAAAAAGTGGAGAGGAGAATTCTTGAACTTACATGGCAGTCCTGCACGTCAGTGGTGCCAACGTTGCCAGGCAAGGCGTTCAGGAATTTCTGTCCAAACCCAGTTGAGCCGCGGAAATTGATAAGCAGAACTGCATAGCCGACATTGACAAAGAAAGCCACGGCCGGCGACCAGCCAGCCACGTAGACTCCGTGCGGACCGCCGTGGGGAAAAGCTATCAGAGGCACGTCAGCCCCTGTCCTCGGCTGAATTAGAATTGCTTCGTACTGCTGGTCCACTGAAACTAGCTTCATTTACTTCGCTTAGTTCTATATAACTACCCAACAGCTGTTTTACCGTAAATCTCAACCGATTAGAAAGAATCTTTTCTGAATGGCGGATAAGTAGATTTTTGAAAGATTGCTGAAATTTATATTCAGATACTCTGTTCGTTTACTGAGATACAGGGTGTCTCAAAAAATGATCACATTTCTTTTTACTGCCATTTCCGTAAATTTTGACCAAATAGGCTGAAATTTGGACCATAGGTGCCAAAAGTCGGGCAATTTTATGTGTTAAAGTTTGGTGCACTAGGCTTGACTCAATTCCGAGAAATTTCAAAAAAAGTGAAATTTGGTAATTTCAATAGTGAAAGGCGGTCACCGAAAAATGGAAACATTTCCTTTTCCTATATCTTTTCTAATTTTTGACGGAATTGGATGAAATTTGGAGTGTAAACGCAGAAGTTCAGGGTAATTCGTGTGTAAAAAGTTGACGCATGAACTCCAACGCTATCGTTAGAGTTTAGGCGATAATGTAATGTAACGTTTTTTCGGTGACCGGTGTCGCGTGATATTTCTTCCCCCCAGATTTTCTTCCCCCCGGAAAGTTTATATCGATATGGTTCTTCCCCCCGGAAGATTTGTTCTGAAAAGGGACCGAAATAGATCTTCCTCCTCCGAAATAGAATTTCCCCTTTAGAAACGGTGTTTAACAATTTAATGGCATGCAATTAGCAACAGTACTGATAACACCGACTATTAATTGCTGGTGCACGGATTTGTTTGTGACCATATTAAGCCACAGGCACTGCTCTTTGTGCCTGTAACAAAATAGGTATAGAAACACGGGTCACTGATTGAGAGGTGGCACTAGTCAGTTTATGGTCATAAACAGTCGGAATGCCGCAAACTATGGACCCTAACGCTGCTAAGGTTTTGCGAGAGTATTTGTCTGCCCAGATCTATCCTGACAATTTTGACAAGAATGCGAAACGGAAAATGCGCTCCACTGCTGCCTGTTTCATTTGTCTGGATAACGTGCTCTACCATGTTACAAACCATCGCGGAAAACGACTGCAGCAGCGTGTTGTCTTGTTCAACGAGAAAGACGAACTGCTTCGGTCGGTTCATGGAGTGGGATATATGGGACAGAATACCACAATTGCGCTCATTTCCGAACGTTATTGGTCTTTCTAAGAAACCAACCGGAGACCTCAGACGGCAGATCAGAGAACTACGTATTCCCGACTGCCATTGACAGCAAAGGAGAGTTGCGAGCTACTATGCTCCCTGTGTAGAAACAGACAAACAACACCGACTGTGGCGTCTTTGCGATTGCTCACGCCTTCCAACATCTGAACGTTCGGTGCCTAGACGGAGTCAATTTCGATCTCACTCAAATGCGCAACCATTTGGTTGAGTGTTTGACCAACAGAAAGGTTCAGGTATTTCCGAAACTCAGCTCCCGAAAGCGCGGACGAAAACCGGTGCCAAAGATGATAAAAGTTTGAATCTACATGTTTGTTTCTGTGTTTGTTTGTCTGTAAACTATGGTATGTTTAAATGTTTGACATCTTAGACAGAAGAAATTTAAAGGAATAATTTTTTTTTCTAGGGGGAAGATCTATTCTGAGGGGGGAAGAAATATACCGGCATAGATTTTCCGGGGGGAAGATTCATACTGGGGGAAGATTTATTTCGTGACACCGGCTTTTGGTATTGAAATTACCAAATTTCACTTTTTTTGAAATTTCTCGAGAATTGGTCAAGCCTAGTGCACCAAATTTTAACACATAAAATTGCCCGAGTTTGGGCACCTATGGTCCACATTTCAGCCTATTTGGTAAAATTTGCGGAAATGGCAGTGAAAAGAAATGTGATCATTTTTTCGGTGACCGGCTTTCACTATTGATTTAACAAATTTCACTTTTTTTGAAATTTCTCGAGAATTGGTCAAGCCTAGTGCACCAAATTTTAACACATAAAATTGCCCGAGTTTGGGCACCTATGTATGGTCCACATTTCAGCCTATTTGGTAAAATTTGCGGAAATGGCAGTGAAAAGAAATGTGATCATTTTTTCGGTGACCGGCTTTCACTATTGATTTAACAAATTTCACTTTTTTTGAAATTTCTCGAGAATTGGTCAAGCCTAGTGCACCAATTTTTAACACATAAAATTGCCCGAGTTTGGGCACCTATGGTCCACATTTCCGCCTATTTGGTCAAAATTTGCGGAAATGGCAGTGAAAAGAAATGTGATCATTTTTTCGGTGACCGGCTTTCACTATTGATTTAACAAATTTCACTTTTTTTGAAATTTCTCGAGAATTGGTCAAGCCTAGTGCACCAAATTTTAACACATAAAATTGCCCGAGTTTGGGCACCTATGGTCCACATTTCCGCCTATTTGGTCAAAATTTGCGGAAATGGCAGTGAAAAGAAATGTGCGATCATTTTTTCGGTGACCGGCTTTCACTATTGATTTAACAAATTTCACTTTTTTTTGAAATTTCTCGGGAATGAGTCAAGCCTAGTGCACAAAACTTTAACACATAAAATTGCCCGAGTTTTGGCACCTATGGTCCAAATTTCAGCCTATTTGGTCAAAATTTGCGGAAATGGCAGTAAAAAGAAATGTGATCATTTTTTTGAGACACCCTGTAGTTGCCCTCAAAATCAAAACAGAGATTTTGGCAGTGAACAAGGGCGATTCAATTGCACTCCAACTGCTGTGGGCTAATGAGACTTTACTGCTGAAGGTGACGTAATCGAGTGTGTGTCATCAGTAAAGGATCGTTGTTAGAATCAGTAGTAGGAATCTGCTTTGTTATGAAGTGCGACGGAATCGCTCTTGTTCACTGCCAAAATCACTGTTTTCACTTTGAGGGCAAATTTCTCAGGGACTTAGCATAAAATTTTCAACAATCTTTCAACAATTTACTGGTCTTTCAGTTCGAAAAAGATTCATTCAAATCGGTTCAGATTTACGGCTGATACAGTAAAAATCTGCTGGGCTGTTTTTCAGCACACCCAACAAACAAACAAACAAACAAACAAACAAACAAACAAACAAACAAACAAACAAACAAACAAACAAACAAACAAACAAATAAACAAAAACAAACGGTAGTCAGTTTCGCCGGGCTGAGCGTCTCTGCGGAAGCCGAGGATGTTCCAACTGAGATCGACCAATCGCTGCTGAGCTGCAGTCTCATTGGTCAGTTTGACCCAGACGATGCTCTCTTCCTTGCCGGGCGACGGCAGTCGACCAATCAGCAGACAGGGCGGGCGGTTGGGGGCGTGGCAGAGAGCCAGCAGCAGATCGTGGTAGACGTCCAGTACGTTCCAGGAACCGTGCACAGCCCCCACGTTGGTCAATTTAGTCACCGCTCCCGTGTTTGTGTCCACCACCACGATTTCCTACACGCAATTTGCTTGTAAAAAGATGTTTATGCAAATTTGAGACAGACCGATTTGGACCGCCAGGCTGTGGTGACCACCAAACGAACGTTGTCTACGGCCCAACACCGATCGGCCAACCCGTAGATACGAACGCCGTAGAAACCGCAGAAAGATGTGGCGTCTACAATGCCAAAACTGGGTGCCTTTCAATTACAATAACCAGCTTGAACCTCGCATATTTGCAGTCAGGCAGTTCATGGTACTGGTACCATTATGGTGCAATAACTATGGGTACCAATGGTATGAAATCTGATACACATACATACTGATATCATATTGTGATAATCAGACATGTAACAGCGGGGTCTGGGGTTCTGCCCCCACTCGACTTAGGCCAGACCCCCCGGATGGGGACCCACCCAAGACGATATTTTACCACCCCTCAAACATATGCCAGCCCATGTTTGACTACAATCAAAACCGATGCAACTGTTTGAAAGTTAAGCAAGCGAAAGATTAGAGAAAGTTATATTTACCCTCAGGCTCCTGAACGTCCACCACCGTTCGTACTTCCTTCGTTTGCCAGTCGCACTAAAAAGCAAAGTTGAACAGCGGAAAATGGTTAGAAATCGCATTCGTTTCATTTTTAAATACCATAAAAGACAAGAAGAAAGAAGATACTCATCAAACAAACCCTGCTAACTTTCAGTCTGTAAAACACTAACAGTGAGACACTTAACGGCATTTATAGTACTGGCAACATACATGGGTAAGGTCCCCTCAAGAAGTTTTGGTAGAATTTTGTATAGAAAATCATGACAGAAGTATACCTAATAAGCTGTAAATCAGCTCAGAATAGCTTATTTTCACCTATTTTAACGAAAAATAAGCAACAACCTCGATTTTAGCAAAAAATCCGACTTTCAGGCTTTACCATCCGCCACCGCTACCCCTTAGCATTTGAAAATTTATCACCCCTCAGCCGAAATGCTAGCCCATGTCTGCTGGTACTGGTAGGACACTATCAATCGCTTTACCGGCAAACTAAAAAGTCTGCTGCCTAGAGAAACAAGATTGATACAGTCTGGCACTTAACGCCGTTTATGGTACTGGCACCATACATGGTACCGGAACCTAGGCTAGTGGCACCATATATCGTCGCCACTTTGGTAAAACGAGCCAAGTAACAAAATGGAAAAAATGGAGTTAAGTGCGAAAAACTATAGCTAAAGCACCTAAAAACGTTTTGGCAAAGGAACGAAGTCGAAATTCGCTCTGTGTCAGGAGATACAGCCACGTAACCAGAGGCATGTGCACGGACATCACCAGGTGATCTTGGTTAAATGAGCCAAGTGCTTTGTGCTTTTCCTGTTAGCTGACTTAATTTAACACAAGTGACACATGCATAATAGTTTGCACACCAAATATGTACTTGTATTTTAGGTAAAAAATATTTAAACTGATATTGAAGCTAATTCACGAAAACGTAACAAATATTTAAAAGGCGATTTTCTCGATTTCGACTTTCTGTTACTTGGCTCGTTTTATCATAGTGGCGACGATATGGTACCCCACGTTCGGGGACTGTGGTGGTACCATATGGTACCGGCACCAGATATGGTATGCCTACCCATGGCCTTGGGTACCGGTACGAAATCTGAGCGAAGCGGTACGGTACAGGTAGAAATGCCACGATACCATAAACTGCGTTAAGTGCCTGACTGATAGTAGTTGACTAACCAGCATGAGCCTAGCAGCGCCGTCGTGCGTCCAACCGGCGTTGCGCTCGAAGAAGACCAGTCTGGAACCGTCGGGACTGAACCTCGGCTGGTCCACAGCCATTCCACTGGCACTCACTCGACTCACACCTGCACTCTGCAGATGGTAATAGTAGAGCGCTGACCTAAATGCCTCCTTTGCTTTAGTTTGCGCGCGCCGGATCTGGGCAAACCGGTTAGACTCCGAGATCCAATCCGATGTGCGGGGGGCCTTACGGCCTACGATCAGACTCGAGGTCCATTTCGCGACCCCGTGATTCGTCATCTCGGACGTTGCCCTTCTTTCACTGCCAGCCACTCCTAGCCATGCTGCTGGGCGCCGGTCACTAAGACTCACGCATGTTACCAGCTCCCGACGCCCGCCGGTGCCCCGTATCCAGAGGGCTCCCGGCATAGTTGGTTTCTCAGACATCGAAAATTTTCTTCTCCAACGCGGCATGCTTTGTGGAGTGGCTTAGGTGCAACGGCAGATCCAGTCGGTTACCATTTTACCTACTAGCTGTCACCAGCTTTCGGTGGCCTGGGTGGAGCTTTGTGCCGACGACAAACTCTTTGCGGCAAGAAACTTACACCGCGCCCAGAGGATGAGCGCACGAGCAGGCGCACAGTGGCTTTGCGGCCTAAACCACTACACCAACTGTGCCGGCTAGACTCTGAACTAGCTACCTATTCCATCAGACAGGACAGACTAATGTTTGGGCTCGAATATTGCTGTTATTTTAAGGCTTATAAATAAACCGACCTTCGATTGAAGCAGTATATTTTTCCTAGCTTTATAGGCTCGTTTTCCAAACCGATGAACAGTGCGCCGTCATCGTCAGGGGCCCATTGAACCTAGACAGGAATATGCTAACTGCTGCTTCCGCACTAAATCAATACCTGGGCAGGGGATAAGTGGTCGGGCACATTGTCCAGTACAGAGATGGTGCCGCTGGGGACTGTAATCACGCACATAACCGGCTCACAAACATCCGTCAACTGCTCTCCCCAACTCTGCTTCCAGAGGTACTTGTGGCCCTAAATTTGCTCTCTTACAAACGTATCATCGTCTTAATCGAGGCCACCACGATCGCTTCACCTTCGATAATACAACAGGTCCCGGCCGGCCCGGGGAGGGGTTTTCCAGGTGCAGGTGTTGCCTTCCAGGAAAAGGCCTCCCGCTTCATCTCAAACGTCAGTGTTTGGTAGGGAAAACTCAAGAAAAGTTGCCGAAGGAAGGATCCGGAGAAGGAGAGAGGGATCGAGGGGGTCCAAAATTTCTAAAAGCACCAAAACGCCTGGAAATGCGTTTTTAGCACGTTTTTCTCAGTAAGGAATGGAAAAATCGCTATTTTAAGCTGTCAAATAGCGTTTTAGAGCTAAAAACAAGCAAAAAAGGATAAAAAGGGCTTCCGCGCTCCAAAAACACCGATTCCTCTTAAATATCACCAGCGGAAACGACAAATTCGGTTTCCAAAGGCTTTTCAAGAGAATTTTAAGCTGAAAATTAGTCATTTCTGAACCAGTTTGCCAGTACTGGAGCTGCTACTAGCACCTGTATTTTTGGGTCGGGATAGGGTCCATAAACTGTCTCGGGAGAGGGTGAGGGGAGGAGTTTGGCCTTTCTAGCTAGGGGTAACCCCAAACCCCCTAAAGTCCATGTCAAAAAAGAGCGGACTGGCGGTTTTTTGCGAATAACTCCTTATGGGTGCATCGGAGCGCTTTTTGCCTCATAACCAAAGTTGTAGAGTGGCTCGAGCTCGGTACTATGGTGCAACCTAATCTGCGCAACGCGCCATGGTAATGCTAATCTGCGCAACGCAAAAAAAATCGGCTTTTCCTGTAGTTGGGATGAACGCGAGTTTTTCAGTGAATTATAATCTACAGACCTCGGGGATTTCAAAAATGTATTCATACTTCTTCTAGGTGGAACGGTTCCAGAGTTATACACCATCAAAGTTGGCCGAAAATGCTAAAAATGGCCATTTTTGGCGATTTTCAGATTTCTGGGGGGGGATTGGAATAACTCTGGACCAACTCAGCCGATCAGGCTGAAATTCACATATATGGTGTAAAATTTAGTTTTACGTCGATTGAGACACATAAGAACCCTGAAAAATTGACCCTGATACCGTAATCCCGATTTTTTCAACTTTAGGTCATTTGATTTTTTCTCTTGTTGCATATAGTAGTTTAAGCCCTCTACTGTGGTTAAAAATGTACTTTAACGTGTTTTGAATCGATTTCAGTCCATTCTGAAGCCATTCGGATACTGTAGTGTGTGGTCCTGGCACGAAAATAACTTTTTGTCAATTTACATTGTTCCTGCGGCAAAGAAATGACCTATAGAGTAGGCAGTAAAGGTTTTCATGGTCGGGGAATCCATTGCTGACATAACTATAATCACTGGAATACTGTAGTTTGAGGTTCCGACACGAAAATTGTTATTTTGCGTTTATGCATGCCTGGTGCAAGGAAACGCTCTATAGAGTAGGGAATATAGGTTTTCAGGGGTGGGGAACCTATTTCTGACATAACCGTCATTGCTGGGTTACTGTATTTTGTGGTCCCGATGAGAAAATTGTTATTTTTTGCAATTTAGGTGTTCCTGTTGCAGGAGAAAGCTAAATATAGTAGGTAATCAAACTTATGAGTTTGTACATTCGTTTCAGGACCACAATATACAGTAATCCAGTAACATTCGCTATGCCCTGAATGAATTCGCTGAAGCCGACAACCTTTAGTGTTTGTCAATTCATCGTTTCCTTGCAACAGAAACACCCAAATAGCAAAAAATAACAATTTTCTCGTCGCGACCACAAAATACAGTAACCCAGCAATGACGGTTATGTCAGAAATAGGTTCCCCACCCCTGAAAACCTATATTCCCTACTCTATAGAGCGTTTCCTTGCACCAGGCATGCATAAACGCAAAATAACAATTTTCGTGTTGGGACCTCAAAATACAGTATTCCAGTGATTATAGTTATGTCAGCAATGGATTCCCCGACCATGAAAACCTTTACTGCCTACTCTATAGGTCATTTCTTTGCCGCAGGAACAACAATGTAAATTGACAAAAAGTTATTTTCGTGCCAGGACCACACACTACAGTATCCGAATGGCTTCAGAATGGACTGAAATCGATTCAAAACACGTTAAAGTATATTTTTAACCACAGTAGAGGGCTTAAACTACTATATGCAACCAGAGAAAAAATCAAATGACCTAAAGTTGAAAAAATCGGGATTACGGTATCAGGGTCAATTTTTCAGGGTTCTCATGTGTCTCAATCGACGTAAAACTAAATTTTACACCATATATGTGAATTTCAGCCTGATCGGCTGAGTTGGTCCAGAGTTATTCCAATCCCCCCCCAGAAATCTGAAAATCGCCAAAAATGGCCATTTTTAGCATTTTCGGCCAACTTTGATGGTGTATAACTCTGGAACCGTTCCACCTAGAAGAAATATGAATACATTTTTGAAATCCTCGAGGTCTGTAGATTATAATTCACTGAAAAACTTGCGTTCATCCCAACTACAGGAAAAGCTGATTTTTTTGCGTTGCGCAGATTAGCATTACCATGGCGCGTTGCGCAAATTAGGTTGCACCATAGTACCGAGCTCGAGCCACTCTACAACTTTGGTTATGAGGCAAAAAGCGCTCCGATGCACCCATAAGGAGTTATTTGCAAAAAACCGCCAGTCCGCTCTTTTTTGACATGGACTTTAGTACATGTACAGGGTGTGCCAAAAAAAAACAACCCAGCAGATTTTTCGCTGTAGCAACCGCAAATCTCAACGGATTTCAACGAGTCCTTTTTTAAATCAAAGATAAATAAATTCTCGAAAGATTGATGTAACGTTTATTAATGTACTCTGCTTAGTTCCTGAGATATTCACCCTCAAATTCTAAACAGTGATTTTGGCAGTGAACAAGATGGATTTTTTATTATTCCGCTGCACTTCGTAATAAAACGGATTCCTGCTACTGCTGAGGGCTATTGGAGGCTTTACTGGTGACACACAAACTCGGTTCACTTCAACAGTAAAGTGTCATTAGCCCTAAGCAGTAGGAATCTGCTTTATTATGAAGTGCAACGGAATCGCTCTTGTTCTTTGCCAAAATCTGTTTCGACTTAGAAGGCAAATATCTCAAGAACTAAGCAGTGAATCTCAATAAAAATTGCACCAATCTTTGAAGAATTTATCAATCTTTCATTCAAAACAGGATTCATTCAAATCGGTTAAGATTCATGGTTGGAAAAGTAAAAAAATCTGCCGGGTTGTGTTTATCACTCTTGTTCACTGCCAAAATCTCTGTTTTGATTTTGAGGGCAAATATCTCAGGAACTAAGCAGGCTATCTTAATAAACGTTACATCAATCTTTCAAGAATTTATTTGTCTTTCATTTAAAAAAGGATTCATTCAAATCGGTTGAGATTTGCGGTTGCTACAGCAAAAAGTCTGCTGGGTTGTTTTTTTTGGCACACCCTGTATATCTTGGACCGATACGGTAAGTACAGGAGAGAAAGGACTCTCTTACAGGCGGATTCTCTCTGACTTTGCTCTCGTCGCTCAAGTCCAGGTCAGCGTCGAAATATTCAGGCGTTTTCTCGTACTTTTCCGCCACGTACAACACGTGTCCGCCGCCGGCCGACCATTGCGGATGACCGAATTCGGCTGAAAACAGACTTCGTTTCTCTACGTTAGCAGAAAAGCAGAGAAAACGGTCGTTTCGTACAGTTGCTGATCACTTTAGCGTGCTTCTTGTCAGTGGTGACGTCCAGACAGCACAGCTCCACTTTCTGCTGACGGTCGAAAAACTCAAAGTAATCCTTCTTCTCCTTGCCTTCGCCTGATTCTACCAACGTCGCTTGTTTGCTGTTGTCCCGACTCAGCACCACTTTTTGACCACTAAATTTGCATAATATTAGTTACTTTCTCGATCATACGGTGGCAGTCGATGTGGTGCTGACGACGAGAATGCCAACAAGAGCTACCAGAGAACCCAATACCACGCATACATGGGCCGAAAAAATCTTAGGGGTATGTGGATTTTCGGTGGGGCGTTGAAGCATATGAAATTACTTTCCGAAGAAAAGTCGACAAAGTTTTGGATTGGAGGGGGTATGGCCGGCGAGGGGGTTTGAAGGTCGCCAAATTTCTCCCAAAAACAGGTCGCCAAAACTTTCGAAAGGGATAGAGATGCAACCGCAAAGAAAAATACCGGATAGTGCTTCGGATCTGAAAAATACCGGATTCTCAGTTATTTTAACCGGATAACACGTAAAAAACACCGGATAGTGTTTTTGAGCTAAAAATACCGGATTATGGTTGCATCTCTGGTCGGGGAAAGAGTAGAGCCGACCGACCAGGGGGTCGAAAATTTCAGAAAGCTCCAAAACTACTGGAAATGGGTTCTTAGAACGTTTTTTCATTATGGATGCTGAAAATCGCTATTTTAAGTTCCCAAATAGCGTTTTAGAGCTAAAAACAAGCAAAAAATGGCAAAAAGAGCTTCTAAAACACCGATTTCTACGAAATATAAGCAGCGAAAACGCCAAATTCGGTTTCCAAGGGTATTTCTAGCAAATTTTAAGCAAAAATTAGTTATTTCTGAGTCAGTTTGTTAGTATTGGAGCTGTTACTAGTACTTGCATTTTTCAGTCGGGGGAGGGGTGGGGTCCCTGAACTGTCTCGGGGGGAGGGTGGGATTTGGCCTTTCTAGCTAGGAAGGGTAAAAATAGTATTTCAGCAAACAGGCCCATTCTGTTTATAATCAGAAATAACAAAAATTTGAGTTCGACTATAGAAAAAGCCAGATAGCGACGGCCGAGGGGGCAGTAAGCCAAAAAGTCCGATTTTTTGCAAAAATAAAGGTTTTTTCGCGTATTCGTCATCAAAGTAGGCTCACCTTACACCTATTTTAGGCTTTCTTTTATCAACTGTGTACAAAACTCTTCGAGAAAAAATCGCTGAGGGAGTAGCGGCGTGTTGAGAGCGAGAGCCCCAATTAGCCCCCCTGTGTGGATTGTTGCTTTCCTGACTGTACAAAGAAAAAATTCACTCACTCCAGACTGGCCACCGAAAGCGGGAGTTCGTCAATTTTGACTGGAACTCTGCTTAGACCTTGCAACTGCACAGTGGTACTGCGGTATCTCTTTAGTCGTTTCTTCATGTCGACAGCTTGTTCAGACCAGACACTTTCCACCTGTAATGTAGAATTCAGTTGGCGTACTGCATCGTAAACTACCACTACTTACATTTACGAACTCAGCATTTTGTGTTTCGTGGATTCTGGCGCCTGTAAGGATCGGCACACGCACGATATCTTGGTACAGATCGAGAAGGTTCTCCAGCACCTCGGGAGCGGGAGACTCGCTGCCGGCTCGAGCCATACTTAACTCACCGCTGAACTTGCGCGTAAACCTAGGTTTGTCTGCTCTACTCATTATTTACATAGACCTTGTTTGCTGGATGACTCTGAGGCTAAAGGCATTTTGATACGCAATCTCTGGCATCTGCACCGCAGAAAGCAAAAAGTTAAACTTTTCTACTACAGTCTGGCACTCAAGGCCGTTTATGGTATGGTACTACCATGGTACTACCATATCGTCGCCACTATGGTAAAACGAGCCAAGTAACAAAATCGAAAAAATGGAGTTAAGTGCGAAAAACTATAGCTAAAGCACCTTTAAACGTTTTGGCGAAGGAACGAAGTCGAAATTCGATCTGTGTCAGGAGATACAGACATGCAATCAGAGGAATGTGCACGGACATCACCAGGTGATCCTGGTAAAATGAGCCAAGTGCTTTGTGCTTTTCCTGTTAGCTGACTTAATTTAACACAACTGACACATGCAGAATGTTTTGCACACCAATTATGTACTTGTATTTAAGGTAAAAAATATTTAAACTGATATTGAAGCTAATTCACGAAAATGTAACAAATATTTAAAAGCCGATTTTCTCGATTTCGACTTTCTGTTACTTGGCTCGTTGGTAAACATCGGTTTTATCGGTCCCTCAGCGGCCGGCGCATTAGGCACATGCTCTGACCTTAGCGCGCCGGGGAGCGATGACCAGGCCAGCCCGAGATTAGAGCGGCCGGTTGTAATACACTGCCCCATTAATCCCTGCAGGCCTTTTTGTTTCCGGCATCCTTGGGATGCGTAAGACAACAATTAGCTCAGAAAATATCTTGCGGGTTTCCGGTGACCACGTTTGGGTATTTAAGGCAACAATTAGCTCCGATCGGAACGGTCACTCCAACCCACCACTGCTTGACTATGTCAGCTCCTTTGTTTCATTCAACATTCGACAGTTTGTTGAGACAGTAGAGAAAGCGACAAGTTGAAAGCTGGCGTCTTTGACTGGTGACATGTTCATCTGGTACAGAACACTTTTGAGGACCGACAGAGATTAGTTGATATTGAGGGCAAAACTCAATCAAGGCTTTCTCTACTGTGTCAAAATGCCGAATATGTTGAAACAAAGGGGCAGAGATAATCACCCAACAGTGGATTGTGGAACAGTGGACTTTGTGCACCTGTTGCCCACCACTAACACTCTTTCTGCGCAGTTCATTTGCGTTGTACCAACATGTTGTCTTGCTTGGGCGACAAAATAAAAAAATAAATGGTGGAGTGACCGTTCCGATCCATATTTATACGGTCAGCGAAAACCCGCAAGCTATTTTTCTGAACTAATTATTGTCTAAGTATCCCAAGCATGCCGGAAACAAGAAAGCCTTCCGCATTGGTGGGGCAACCTGCAATGCGTTGATCGGCCGCTGGCAGAGATCAGTTATGTTGCCGGAAAAACCCAGTCGCTTTCTCTCCTGTGTAAAACTGCCGAATATGTTGAAGCAAAGGGGATGACATAGTACCCAAACGTGGTCACCAGAAACCCGCAAGATATTTTCTGAGCTAACTGTTGTCTTACGTATCCGAAGAATGCTGGAAACAAGAAAGCCTGCAGGATTAATGCGGCAATGTAATGTATTGTAACCGGCCGCTCTATGTAATCTCGGCGCTGGCCTGGTCGGTTAAGGTTAAGGTCAGAACATGTGCCTAATGCGCCGGCCGCTGAGGGACCGGCAAAACCGATGCTTACCGGCTCGTTTTATCATAGTGGCGACGATTTGTACGTAGTGGTACCATGTATGGTACCGGACCGGTACCACTAACAATGCGAATGTAGGGGTATCATTATATAGCGCCGGTCAGACATGGGCTAAGCATTTCGGCTGAGGGGGGCAGAATCGTTAATTCCTTAGGGGGTGTAGGGTCGTCTGAGGGGGCTGAAGGGGTTGAAAGTGAAACAAGGTTTTGGCATATTTTTCATTGAAAGAAGTTAAAATAAGCAATTCTGAGCTCATTTACACCTAATCCAGGCAAATTTTTATCATAATTTAAAAAATTTTTTTTCTTTCAAAAAATTCCCGAGGGGGGCGGGGGGTAGCGGCCGGCTAGGGGGTAGCTCAGAGCCTGAGGGGGCAACCCCTGTACCCCCTTGCCCATGTCTGGTACTGGTAGCACAAACGGCCAAAGTTCTAGTCTAGGGGATCAGTACGTTGTCGGCAGCACCAACTTTTGCAACCGAAATCCGACAACAATAAAAAACGGCCCTCTTTTGCGGTGTAGTAGGCAAGGTCAAATTATATGGCAGTATTTGATCGAAAAGTGAGTTTTCTACTCATACAATCATTTATGTAACAGGGGGTCGGGGTCAGGCCCCCAACCGACTTAGGCCGGAACCCCGATACGATTTTGCCGCCCTCCCCATCCGATCTTCTGGCAAACAATTTTTCAGCAAATTTCTACAACTTTTATTTAGAATTTCAGACACTAAAATTGCCAAAATGGTCTGTAAAACAGCACTTCTTTTGCCGTATTTGAGTCCAAATTAGCGATTTTTAACCGAAAATTGCGATCTTTTTAGGGCTTTTTAGTACACAACACATCATCCCCAGACCCCAACTCCCTCCCACCATCGGCAGATGACCTGTTACAAAAATGCATACATGTAACAGGAAATCGGCCGATACGGGAGGGTTCTCCAAGCCAGATTATAAGCTAAAAAAACTCAACAACGCTACCGCCGGCTAAAATCATACATGGCATCGGGTTAGGTGCTAGTCGCTGGAAACAACACCCCTCTGTTTTGTGTACATTTCTACCTATTACAGTCATGCACTTAACACCATATAAGGTACCGGTACCACATGACACCTAAACCTCACACGGTACCGACACCTTATGTGACCTAAGTGCCTGCCTATATATCTAAACAAACTTTAGCTAAAATACCTTCGTGCAAATTACGGGTACACAGTGGCAGCATAGAGCAAAAGTAGCATGAATGGACGGAAACCGATTGAATTGCAAGCGCATAACAGACCAGACAATAGTGCATCTTTATCGAAAATGGAACAGCGAACAGGTTAGTCATTTTTCTTCGACCAGCTTCTTCTCCGAGTTTTGCAGTTCTTCACTTTTCTGCTCCAGCAAGTAAACGTCCATCTCTATTCTGGGAGCTTTCGGAGACGGCGCTTCTGATGAATCTGCATCGGATTGGTGGCAGGAATCCAAATCTGAATCTGAATCCGAATCATTGGAGTGCTGTTGTTCGATGGTCAGCAGTGATTGGTCACCGGCCGACTGGCTCAGCTGCTGATTGGCTGCCGCCAGTTGAGGCAGGAAGTCCTTGACTCGAGCCAGCACAGAACTTTGCGGAACGGCAGAAATGGTCGGCTTGGTTAAAAGGAACAGTTCTGAAAGTGCACAGATCAAATACCGACCAGGCACCAAACTTGCTCAACCAGCACCATACATGGGCCAGGAGTTACGCCCTCCCCTCAATGGCCAATCACTCTCAGCCCACCAGACGCCCTCGCCCCACCTCCTTCCTAGCGATGGACCGGAATTCCGGTTGTAGGGTGCCGGAACCGAAACTTTTTGATTTTCCGCTCTTTTGGGAAGCAAACCTGCTAAATTCCATGCAATAACGCTAAACACTATTAATAAACTATCTAAAAACTTTTGTTTTAGGCAAAAATTTTGATTGCTATCACTACTTTTTCTCAGAAGTGCACACAAAAGTGTCGATAATTTACTACAGCCCAAAAGGTGCTTAACAATTACAGTAGTTTCAGATGGAAAATTTTTAGTTGTTTCGATATTTTAAAGCCGAAATTTAAAAAATAACAGAGGTATTAAAGAGATAGCACCCCAGATCTAAAAAAAAGGAAAAATCAAGGGTGTATGAGGGGGGTGTTCCCAAAAGCGCACAAATCAAAAGCGCACATCCCAGAAGCGCACTTCCCATAAGCGCACGCTCAGAAAGCGCACATATAGTAATGTGAAATAAAACGCCTGTTCTGGACATATAGAGTTTTACTGTATATATAAAGGCTTTAAGATGCCCGTCTGAGTTCAACAGAGTCCATCACTGATGGAAGTATAACAGTATGTACTGAAGCGATTGTTTGTTTGTGAGAGTGTTTTGTACTGTCAAGTTATCGAGTGGTTGCGTTTGTGTGCTTGTATGTGTGTTGTGTGAGTGCCCACTAGTACATAAACTCTTTCATTGGTGCCGAGACCCGGGATTGCTGGTGCGTTGTGTGTTTGTGTTGTGTTTGCTACTGACACCCATAAACTTCTTCATTGGTGCCGAGTACCCATCGAGCCCACCTTCATTTGGTTCTACTACAACGCTTCTTCTGTTTTCCTGTTTTCAACTCTCACGTTCGTGTTCCTTGGTTTCGTGCTCGTCAGGCACAGCCGTGCCCACTGACGCTCACTTGGTTTCCTGCTACTTCGCTGCAATGTCAATCTACTCTAGTCTACTACAACTCTCTCAAGACCAAGAGAGGGTGTCACAGATTAAGTCAACAACAGACATGGACAAAGCGAGCTGAGGACGAGGGGGTTTACCCGCTCAGGCTCAGGCTCGGACCTGCCGCCCCTCAGGCTACCGCTACCCCCTTCAGGATTTTTTTGGAAGAATATTATGATAAAAGTATGCCTGGATTAGGTGTGAATGAGCTCAGACTAGCTCAGAATCATTTAAACGATAAATAATATAAAGCCTTCATTCTAGCGAAAAATCGGTCTTTTTGGCTTACCATGCTCTCAACCATCAGCCACCGCTACACCCTACAGCCAGCACCCTCAGAATTTGAAAATTTATCACGCCTCACGCGAAATGATAGGTCATATCTGTCAACAGTAATAGTGACAGTTCGTCAGAATTAGAACCTCAATCTCAAGAGGCTTTCCCGTCAGTTTCTACTTGCATCCACAACAGCAAGTGCCTGTGAGACTGAACATACTGTATGCAATTGCAGCATAGCAAAACTGGCTGAAAGGTACATATGGGCACCTTTAGCTCGGCTGATAAATTGGAGTTGTTTGTTTTGTGGGAGATTAATGAAAGTTGAGTAGTACAAGCGCAAAGACGAAAGGCAGTGGGCGGGCGGAAGGAAAATTGTACTGCAAGTATATGGCTTGCCATTGAAAGGTATAGACACCGAAAGCAGACACTCACGCAGCACTTGCATGCTGCCAAAAAGGTTCAGCAATAGCTAGGCTTGTGTAAGTAAATTAAGTATATTTTAAGTAAATTATTTTTGGTAAGTATAATTTAAAAATTATAATTATAATTAACTTTGTCTGTTTTCGTAGAAATTTAATTTAATTTTAATTTACTTACCAGATAATTTACTTGTATTAGTAAATTTCTAAAAAATATAATTAAAATTATAATTATAATTTACTTAGCAACAGTACTACCAGCATAACTGCCACCATACATTACGTACCAATGCTAGTGCTATATACAATCTGTAGTTGCTAACATTTACTTGTGCGCTTTTTTTGTGCGCTTGTGCGCTTTCTGAGCGTGCGCTTATGGGAAGTGCGCTTTTGGGATGTGCGCTTATGGGATGTGCGCTTTTGATTTGTGCGCTTTTGGGATACACCCGTATGAGGGTCCTGTATGGGGAATGTAGAAGTTTGCATCTCTCGCGAACACAACTGTTCGGAGAGAAGGCGAACAAAAACAAACCAACCTTTGACTCTGTTGGGGTTGGTTGGCTCCAACAATTGTCGGTCTCCCGAATCGGAATCCATTTCTCATACGAATTTGTGCAACAAAATCAGGCATTCCTCATCTCAACTATAGTTTCGATTCGACCAACGTTCAGACTGTACAATAGTATTAATGACAAGAGAAATGCCCGACAAGATAGGTAGAAAAGAAATTAAAAACAGTAGTTAGGTAATAAACGGATCGGACCGGCAGATAAACTTTAGGAGAGCAGATTACACAGTGAGCGCAAACTTTACTTCTTTTTAAAAAGAACCTTTGTAGACACATCCGATCGGAACAGAAAGCGAACACATAGTAATAACTCAGAGCAACTGTACGGATCGAACAAACGTTCTGGATTAAAAGTCATTGTCACTGTCGTACTCCCACTGCGGTCTCTTAGCATCATCTTGCAACCCGAGCACCGGTCTCTTGCCGTGTCTGCTGTCAATGCGGACCCAGGGCAGGTTGCTGCCGGTCACCAATCTCTCTTCAACTCCCGAGTACTGGAGATAGAGCTTGAGTGGAGGCACCTTGACCACCAGTCTGGGTCTGGCAGGAGTGTAGGGCTGCAGTCGGACTAGTCGGTAGTTGTGAATGAGACGCGTGACTGACACCCAACCGATCGAGCGGCTGTAGCGGACGTTGAGTGTGCGCAGACGACCACAGCTACGCAACACGCGACACACGTGTCGGTCGCCCACCGACTGACAGTTGATCAGACCCAGACTCTCCAGATCTGAACGCAGACCCAATGAAAAGGTGGCTGAATCTCTGAGAGAACAGATTAGGAGCGGCTAATTATTCATTAAACAGATGTAAAGCCGCATTAAGAGTCCGTCTCTGGTCAGATCGCGTTTTGGCCCTTTGCCCTATTCAGACCCCAAATTGAAACTTTGAGCTAGAGAGCTCTAAGTTGGCACACTAATACATACTTATGAGTTATCTTTTAGCTGCAAAGGATTAGTGGATCTGACTCTCCTGTCCTGAGATATAGCCTTCCGAAAATCGGTCCGCTTAACTATGGGACCAAAATTTCAAACTCGAATTTCTCGCTTCATACTCGGAATTCGGACCTAAAAATTGGGGGTTTTAGACTACTTTTAGACTGCTTTAAGAAAGATAAATGGACCACTCTGTACATAACTGATACAGTCAGGCACTTAAAGCCGTTTATGGTATCGACCATACATGGGTCGCGGGGGGTCCGGGGGGTTTGCCCTCCCCCAAACTTGGGCTCAACCCGCCAAACGACCCCACCCACCCACCTGAAGCCGACTTTTGTTACTGACCCCACTCACCAAGATCGCCGCGACCCCCCCAAACCAGCAGGCCCACCCCCAAATTTTCGGATTTTGACTAACCCAACCCATTTTTTCCGGTCCATGTATGGTACCGACACCATGGTACCGGTACCTAGGTTAGTGGCACCATATATGGTGTCGGTACCATGAATGGCGTTAAGTGCCTGAGTGTGATACAAATTTTGAGCCATAGTATCACTTGGATGGAGGCCTCAGGAAAAAATTTCGTTTTCAGAAAAAAATTTTTTTTCGCCCCCTTTGCGCCCCCCTAGCTCGTCTGGAACCCCCCAACCCCGTTTTTTTATTTCAGAAAAACGTTGCGCTATCAATTACCTACCGTTTGGTGTAAAGCATTGTTTGCCCAGACCCGTGGAGCGTGAGAAAATTGAGGTCAAACATGTCCCGGTCGCAAAATTTTTCGCACTTTTCTCAGGTCGAATATTTCCAAGACCGGTTTTCCACCTACTAGTACGAATTCGGACTTAAAAATTGGGGGTTTTAGAGCACTTTTAGACTGCTTTAAGAAATTTTTGTCAAATATTCGTTTCCGGAAAAAAAATTTTTCGCCCCTTTTGCGCCCCCCTAGCTCATCTGGAACCCCCCAACCCCGTTTTTTTATTTCAGAAAAATGTTGCGCTATCAATTACCTACCGTTTGGTGTAAAGCATTGTTTGCCCAGACCCGTGCAGCGTGAGAAAATTGAGGTCAAACATGTCCGGACTTGGAAATATTCAACCTGAGAAAAGTGCAAAAATTTTGCGACCGGGACATCTTTGACCTCAATTTTCTCACGCTCTCCGGGTCTGAGCAAACAAAGCTTCACACCAAACGGTAGGTAATTGATAGCGCAACATTTTTCTGAAATAAAAAAACGCGGTTGGGGGATTCCAGACGAGTTAGGGGGGGCGCAAAGGGGGCGAAAAAAAATTTTTTTTCAGAAAACGAAAATTTGACAAAAATTTCTTAAAGCAGTCTAAAAGTACTCTAAAACCCCCAATTTTTAAGTCCGAATTCGTACTAGTAGGTGGAAAACCGAACTTGGAAATATTTGACCAAAGAAAAGTGCGAAAATTTTACGACCGGGACGATCCGATTTCCGATCCGATTTGCGGGGGGCCTTACGGCCTGCGATCAGACTCGAGGTCCATTCCGCTACCCCCGTGGTTTCGTCATCTCGGACGTTTCCCTTCTATCACTGCCAGCCACTCTAGCCATGCTGTTGGGCGCCAGGTACTTAAGAAAGTCCCTGGCGCGTTGGCGTCATGGTGATGTCGGCTCCCAACGTCCGCTAGGTCCGCCCCTGGTGTGAGAGAGGCCCCCCGGCCTAGTCGGTTTCCGTGGACAACTCCTGACGTCATTGCTCTTTCTCCAAGTTGGCATGCTGTAGGAGCGGCTTCGGTGCAATGGCAGATCCAGTTGGTTCCCATTTTATCTACTCGCTGTAACCAGCTTTCGGTGACCTGGGTGGAGCTTTATGCCGACGACCAACTCTTTGCAACAAGAAACTTGCCGCGCCGAGAGGATGAACCACTACAACCGCTAGGGATGCAGGGGCCGCCGTGACTCAGAGGCAGCAAGCTACCCACTGAGCCAACGACGCGGCTGCGACCGGAACATGTTTGACCTCAATTTTCTCACGTTCCACGGGTCTGGGCAAACAATGCTTTACACCAAACGGTAGGTAATTGATAGCGCAACATTTTTCTGAAATAAAAAAACGGGGTTGGGGGGTTCCAGACGAGCTAGGGGGGCGTAAAGGGGGCGAAAAAAAATTTTTTTCTGAAAACGAAAATTTGACAAAAATTTCTTAAAGTGCCAACTTAGAGCTCTCTAGCTCAAACTTTCAATTTTGGGGTCTGAATACTGAAACTCGATCGGTTCAGAGACTGACTCTTAATACTTTTGTAGAAAAAGATGGCCGGGCCAATTCTAGCACCTAATTTTGTGATTTTTGCTAGCACCTAATTTGTGATTTCTTTGCGTCTGCAGATATATTTATGTACATACATACATAAACACACGCTTGCATTCTCAATAATTTTCTAAAAGCAAAGGGTGAATTTGATATTCAAGACTAAGCGTATTTCAACAGGTATTCCGAGCATGAAGTTAACAAGATTTAAGCGTTTCAGATTTTTACGCGGCCTGCTTGGGCCGCAGTCCAACCATAACCAGGGTGAGAAAATTTTGAAAAAAGAAACGCATTTAAAAGGTAGTCTTCTTGGCATAAAATTAACAGGAATTAACAGTTTCAGAGTTTGCCGCTGATAGCTGCACAACCAGGGCAAGAAACTTTTAAAAAATCCCAATAATTTTCCCTGACCAGATCTGAAATTCCCTGACCGTGTATGAACCCAGCGAGATGCAAGCATACCTGAGAAGTGGCAAGAGATGACGTCAGCAGTGGAGCTGGAAGCGACGCTATTGACGAGACAGAGTTTTCGCAGACGCCCTTGCAACGCCTGTCCCAGGATCTGGAGACCGTGGTTGAGAGAGAGCTCACTCAACTGCGTCAGTAGTAAAGTGAAATCACGCAAGTTCCTGCAGTTGGACACTGCCTGAAACCACATTGAACTTTAAGCTGATGGTGTCACTTCCCTGCCAATTGGCCTTTCTAAAACGGGGTAACCCCATATTTGGTGCGGCCCGGTAGCTATGCTATCGCTCCTGAGGCCTCCATCCAAGTGATACTATGGCTCAAAATTTGTATCACACTCAGGCACTTAACGCCATTCATGGTACCGACACCATATATGGTGCCACTAACCTAGGTACCGGTACCATGGTGTCGGTACCATACATGGACCGGAAAAAATGGGTTGGGTTAGTCAAAATCCGAAAATTTGGGGGTGGGCCTGCTGGTTTGGGGGGGGGTCGCGGCGATCTTGGTGAGTGGGGTCAGTAACAAAAGTCGGCTTCAGGTGGGTGGGTGGGGTCGTTTGGCGGGTCGAGCCCAAGTTTGGGGGTGGGCAAACCCCCGGACCCCCCCGCGGCCCCATGTATGGTCGATACCATAAACGGCTTTAAGTGCCTGACTGTATCAGTTATGTACAGAATGGTCCATTTATCTATACCGGGTTTAGAAGTGCTATAACTTTTGTGCTCGTCAACCAGCTATGCTGAAATCTTGTAAGAATTTGTGCGCGTGTTGTGTTAAAATTTTAGCGAAACTGATTGACCAATGGACCACCTTGTATTATGCTGAGAAATCCTTAATGTGATGACATAACAGCCGTTTATGTCTTAAGCCCGCAGATTTCATGTAGCCAATAATTGAGACCTACTGGGTTGTTAGGACAAGTTGCAAAATGCTAACTGATATAATAAACGTCGGTGCGAAGGGCTAGACTGTGAAAACAAAAACATAGAAGCACCAAATAAACGAACAACAGAGTTTTGGGCGACTTTTACCGAAAATAATGCGCTCGCCCCCTACCCGTCAGAATTTCGACATGAAAAACACCTTTTGCATGTTGGTCCTCATACTAATCAACGGTTTGAGCTATGTGTAGATAACCAGATTATCCCTCAAGTTAATTGCGTTAGAGACCTTGGAGTGTTAATATCACAGGACTTGCGTTTTTCCTCGCATATTTCTAAAATTGTTAATGATGTTTCATTGATTAGCCGCATGATTTTTAAATGTTTTGTGACTAGAGATAAGGAGTTTTTGCTTAGTATGTTTAAGACGTATGTCCGCTCCAAGCTTGAATATGCAACTTGTGTCTGGTCCCCAGTGCTCTTTCGGGATATAGACTTATTGGAGGCTGTGCAGAGCCGTTTCATTGCAGGAATTCCTGGCGTAGGTAGATTGAGCTATGCAGAACGATTAATCTATTTCAATCTGGAACCGTTGGAATTGAGACGTATTATTAGCGACCTGGTGCTTATTTAGAAACTATATCATAATCAACTAGATGTAGACGTCAACGATTTGTTTAGCTTGTCTGTGCGCCATACCGATATGGAGTTGCGTAACGTGCATAACTTCAATATCGAAATACCTCTTTGTAGCCTCACTCGCCAGCAAACATTTGCTTGTAGGACTGTATCTGTGTGGAATAAGCTTAGTCATTCTACTGTAAATAGTGAAAGTGTCAGTAGCTTTCGCAGTGCGCTTTGTAATGAGAATATCTATAGGTTTCTCAAAAGGGCTATGTAATAAATCGTGCAAACGTACACATGTCCTGGATCTGTTGATTCGAAATAAAATCAATCAATCAATCAATCAATCAAAACAGCAGAAATAATAAGCTACATTACATAGCTAATGTACAGGCAGACATGAACCAGCTATGGTAGACTAGTAAACTACTGCGTTTCTATTTATTTTAGCCAGAAAAGCTGCCACAAACTTTTGCAATAAAATCATATTTTTAGGCCTCAGGCAAAGTTTGTAATTGGAAAATTCAGCGGAACCCGTAAGCTTAAATGCAAAGGTGATGGTCATGTCTGATCCAAGCTGATAACAATAGTGCAGTGCAATAACAGAGAGAGAGACAGATACCCGAAACAAGCGACAGTTGCAACACAGAGAAGCATTGACCTCAGAACTGAGACACAAGGTCAGCACACGCACACTGCTACTCAAGCCCACCACGCTCACAACCACATTGCTTCTAAAAACCAAAACACACCGCAGTAAGCATAACACAGTCAACTGCACATAAAGGTTATCCAAAAAGCAGGAATTTACTTCTGACCTTAGTTTTAGCAGATGGATCTTTTAGCCTTCGGTCTTATCTGAAAGGGCGCATGCATCATGACCAATCGATCGATTGGTCACTGGTCCAAACAAACCTCTAATTTGGGTTTCAGAGACCGAAAACAGGGTTTCGGAACCCTTATTAGTGTTTCAAAAACTGAAAATAGGGTTTCAGAGGCCCTAAATAGGGTTCCAGAACTCTAATTTGGGTCTCAGAAACCCTAAACAGGGTTTCAGAGCCCTAATTTGGGTTTCAAAATTTCTAAATAGGGTTCCAGAAATGCATTTTAGCTGTATTATGTCGAATAAAATAGAGGTTTTTTGCGCGTTTTAAAGCAAAAACAGTTTTTTGCACGTTTTTAATAAAAATAGGATTTTCTGCACGTTTTAAAACAATAAATAAGGTTTTAAACGGCATTTTTGCACTTCTGACAGGACTTTTACCCCATTTTTTGTCCTCAAAACCCTGTTTTGAGCCCAAAAAAGGTCGCTGAAGCCCACTTTTGGACACCAAAAACGGTCGCAAAAACCCCCTTTGAAAATAGTGCTGAAACCCTACAATGGATCTGGAAAACCCCACAGCCCAAAACCCAGCTACATGCATGGACAAACTAAAGCTGGGAAGCAAATTCTGGTGTATTTCGGACAACCAACAAATGGAGGGATATTGGCCATCAAATCGGGCGAAAAAACAGGAAGGCCTGTTTTTTAAAATTAAAAGAACCCCTAGAGACGCATCAGATTTACTTCTGATTTTACGAACGGAAACTATACATTTACCAGGAGTCGATTTCACTAAAAAGGTCGTGAAAATTTGGGACGGGTAGGCGCCGATCAGCGAAAAGGTACGGCCGGCAGAGGGGTAAAGATCAGCCCGGTAAAATTTCGGAATCCGAGTACATCGGCTAGCCGGGTTCTAATAACGCGCGGGCTCATTCGCCATCCAGGTCCCCAGCGGGCAGCTGGTGCAGGACCAGATATGGGCAAAGGGGGGGCGGAGGGGGGTTGCCCCCCTCAGCCGGTCGCTACCCCCCTCTCCCTCAGGAATTTTTTGGAAGAATTATATATAGAAAATTATGATAAAAATATGCCTGGATTAGGTGTAAATGAGCTCAGAATAGCTTATTTTAATGAAAAATAAGCCCAAAATCTTTGATTTTAGCGAAAAATCGTACTTTTTGGTTTACCACCACCTCAGGCGCTCCTACCACCCTCAGGAATTGAAAATTCTACCGCCCCCTCAGCCGAAATGCTAGCCCATGTCTGTGCAGGGCTGTTATTATAAAAGGTCCGCGGTCTCGAAAGTTGTTGCCGTTTGAATGTTGTTGAGGTGGTTGTTGTAACTGGGAAACTTAGTCAAAATTTGATTAGTCGTAATCAAATTAGACGTAATTATACAAAACACGCGTATAAAGGAAGGGGCGCAACATTCTCAACAGTCTTAGCTACTTACGTATCTGTCTATCTATCATGCCGGCACAGTTGGTGTAGTGGTTTAGACCGCAAAGCCACTGTGCGCGTGGTGGTGCGGTCATCCACTGGGCGGGGCAAGTTTCTTGCCGCAAAGAGTTGGTGGTCGGCACAAAACCTAACCCAGACCACCGAAAGCTGGTTACAGCGAGTAGGTAAACGCAGACATGGGCAAAGGGGGGGCTGAGGGGGGTTGCCCCCCTCAGGCTCTGACCTACGCCCCCCCCTCAGCCGGCAGCTACCCCCCATCAGGAATTTTTTGGAAGAATTTTGTATAGAAAATTATGATAAAAACGTGCCTGGATTAGGCGTAAATGAGCTCAGAATAGCTTATTTTAATGAAGAATAAGTCCAAAAACCTTGATTTTAGCCAAAATTCGGACTTTTTGGCTAACCACCCCCTCAGCCCGCCCTCAGGCGCCCCTTCAGGAATTAAAAATTCTACCCCCCACAGGGAAAACGACTTTGTTGACACGGTTGACACGGTCGGTATACACGTGTTTGCGGAGCGTGTCAACCGTGTCTTGTGAGCGTGTTAACCGTGTCATGTCATCGTGTCAACCGTGTCTTGTGAGCGTGTTAACCGTGTCACGTCAACGTGTATACATATCGCTAACACGCCCTTGGGTAGGCCGTGTTAACGGACCGTGTATACATATCGTTGACACGTGTATACGGACCGTGTATACATATCGATATCACGTGTTTAGCTGACCGGCTCCCATCATTTGCCTGGCACCGTGGCTATTATTATTGATCCTATGCTCTCTATTGTAGTACTTTCTTCGTTTAATTCTAAACATTTGCTCATCAAGCTAAAGCGCTTTTATCACTGAAATGCTATACAACAGTTGAGATTATTTTTCACTGATGATACAGACAGACGGTTTACCATTACTTCACTGCTACTTCCGACATACAAATTCGGAAATTTTGTGTTAGAGTACAAACCCGTTTTTCTTGAAGCTGGACCACCCCTTACATATTTGTACTAGAGGGAGGGGTTTTAAGGGGTTACCCCCGTAGCTGAAAAGGCCACATTGGCTCGGTGCTTTTTTGTGGCACATTTTGGCCGACAACTGCCGGGCGGAAAGACACGTGCTTCTGGCACAAACGAGCACTTTGTTTGAAACTGTGATTTTTTATTTTTAAATAAATATGTTCATTAGAAGTGCTGTTTTAATTAATTGTGACGGCAGCGCTTTTAGCGTATTTTCTACGCTTGCGGCCGCTCATAGCTGACCGAGCCAAGGCCGGTTTGTTAAACTGTTGCCAGAGCGGCAAAGGGTGGATCTGTTTATTTTCGCGGCAAACACGCCGACTCCCAGTTGCCAGCTTATTCCAGCCTGCTGGCCATACGCAAAAGGTGATCTGTTGAAGGAGAAAGGGGTTGGTGGGGGTTTGGCCCCAGGATACTGTTGATTGCGTATACTGAACCCATACCGAAAAATTGGTATTTTTGGGATTACCTCCCCAAAATATGCCTACCGATTCCAGGTTTTTTTTTGCAGTTTAGTGGAATGTTTATCGAAACTTGCCTATGATCAAAAATCTGTATGCACCTACATTGATGTACAGTTATTTCGATTTTTGCCACTGTTCGTTAGGCCTCTACACTGTATGTAGGACACTGGCAGGTCGTATCTAAACTACGGCACACATGGAAACATTCCTCTTAGCCCAAATTATTTATAGAAACGATTTTCACCCAAGTGAAACTAAAAATCATTTCAGAAAATTGCTAAAATTGTAACTGGACTTAATTAGCGAAATAAAACCTGGTCGTTTAACGCAGACTGAAGTATGGCCATAAAGATTCCTCCTCTCAACCGCCTTCCCTCAGTGTCCACATATTTTATAATTCGAGTTAATGTTTGCGAGGCCACCAACAAACACACGGGTCTAAAGCATGCATGAGGAGGAATAAGCGAAAGAAACCTGCATGAAATAGTGGAGCCGTTGACACGGTTAGTTCGTTGCGTTGACGCGGTTAGCACGGTGCGTTAACACGATATGAAAACACGGTACGTATACACGTGTTAACGCATCGTGTTTACGGTGTCAACACTGAGACGCACTCCAGCGTGTATACATATCGTTGACACGGTCTACACGGTGTGCGTACACGATGCGTTGACACGTGTATACGTATCGTGTTAACGGTGTCAACAAAGTTGTTTTCCCTGTGCCCTCCCCTCAGCCGAAACGCTAGCCCATGTCTGGACGGAAACCGACACAGAGGTATCCACCTCAGTAACTTACTTATTGATAATTGTGGATAGATGGATTGTCCGGGCGGGCCCAACACGCAACCCGACATACTGCCCTTCCTTCGCTACTAGCCTAAACACATGCTCGGTGTCAGTCCGGGCGGGTCTCAGTGGTAGCTGTTCCCGTTCCCGGTTGTCCCAACACAGCTTTAGGTGCTGAAAGAAGTGTATATAACCCGTCCGTCTGGTCTGTATAATCATTGTTTTATTAGTGTATTTACAATAAACTCCCTCAGTGCTTAGGCAGGAGCAGCGATAAACCACTACACCAACTGTTGTGGCTGTTGTGTATTGTACTGTATACTTGTTACTATGTCTAGGTGAGCTTGATACTATGTCTGCCTGCTTATGTCTACTGCTTTCTTCCGTGCCTTACGATATAAATATGTACTTAATATATCTTGGCCTAGCAAGTAGCAATACACCTACACCGGGCAATCTGCGTACCTGATGGCTGAAGCTCTAAACTCACTTATAACTGGCACCCTGCCTATTTGGATGGGAGCCGGATTCCGAAATTTTACCATAAGCGCAACCTAGGTGCTATAGACTAACAAATGTCTCCGATCCGAAGACAAAAAACTCACGAAAGCCGCTCGTCGCAGCTCTCCACATTGGCGATTCTGAGTCTGCCAAGCAGCGACCAAGCCAGCTGCGTGACCCGTTCCATGCGAGCAGAGACCATTCCAAAGTGCAGTCGGTCCACTACGTCCAGATTAGGGGCGGTGAGAATGCGCGACAGCAAATCGTCGCTCAACGACTCCAATTTGATTGGCGGCGAAGGAGTGGTGGGCGGAGTCGGCAGAATGGACTCTTCCTCACTCTTTGATTGACAGATCCAACCACTAGTTGTTGCTGGAAGCACTGGAAAGCCGATTTTCTTTTTCGAGACAGTCGGCGGACTCGACGAATCGGTGGTTCGTCTTCGACGCTTCTTTTCTTCCAAATATGGCCGCAGATCTAAGTCTCCGTGGAGACCAACCGCTATTAGTGGCCGTTTAGACATGGCTACTCTGCTAGAATTTTAATTAATACTTAATTCAAGCTCTCTCAGAACGAATTTACTTAATTAATTAATTTTTGTTGCGAGAAAATGCACGATTCTCGGACTGTTTCCCCCCAATGCGGAAATAACCTTTTAGTCAGAAAAAGCCTTGTTGTTGGGTTTCTGAGGATTAGCCAAAAATTAGGCATAAAAGACTAAGGAATATGTCTAAGCGAGAAGTTTAAAGCATAGTTTTTTAAGTAGCTTTAAAATTAGTGCGGTTCGTCGGTGGGGGGAAAGGTCCGTAAACGAAATTGATGAATTGCAAAATATTAACTTGACGCTCGCCTGGTATGCGTAGCGTTTTAGAATTGTAAAGGTTCCAATTCGTTCACCAATCATGCATTAAACTTTTTAGTTTTATTTTGAATTGATAAGATAAATTTTGTTTTAGTCAGCATCCTTCCGGCTGAGCAAAATATATTCATACCAGCGAGCGTCGTTTCAACTTTTTTCATATCGTAAGACCGGGTTGGCTGTCCATTCCCGATGGCGCTAGGCAGCCACACGTGGAATGACATCACGCTCCGCCTATGGCCTCATGCCAACCAATAGACGCGCGCCACTAGCTCCGCCCTCTTCTCTGATTGGCCGGTCGGTTTTAGCGGGAACGGCCGAAAGTCCTCGACTCCCACCGTCCATTTCGGAAGATTTTCGTTGCTGTGAGCTGCCGTCTGTGAGATTGGCTCTACTTAGTCGTTTAATCAACGCTCAACTTGTAAGTGTTTGATATGCTAATTCAATTGGAACACAGGCCGCGATAAAAAGACCGATTATAATTGACGACACGTGTTTATTAGCGTGTGTACATTGCGGTTGTCCGGGCAACTGGAGTTTTTGTCGGCCCAATTTGGTTTTTAAGCTGACTCACGTGCGGCCTTTTAATAATACCTGGGTAATGAGATCAAAGGTGGATCTGCTTGTGAAATATTTACAGCTCAGCAGTGTTACTAAGTTTGGCTGACGCTGTCTTTATCATTTGTCCGCCCCGCTGTGGGTATTGCGTCATGTTTCCAAGTGCGCCACTGCAGTTTAAAGCTGGTCGAGCCTGGGCTCGCTTTATCTTTGGAGTGATGACTCATACGCAGAGCCAGACTGGCCAATTTTCTGTTTTTGGCGCTTATCGACACAGGTGCCGCTACTAGTTGTTGCTTTAGACACGCAGGCACTTTGTTTCATAGCTTTAACGCCTGCTTTTTAATCTTTAGTAGTTGGCCGCGGCTGAGCTGTTTCTTTCGTTTTGTCTTCTGCGTGTTTTGTCAATTATTTAAGCGCGCGCAAGTGGAAAATTTTTATTTCGCTTTTGATAAATTTAAAATCAAGACTAACTAACTAATGAATTAAGCTGATGTGTGTGGCAGTGGGGCCTCAGATCCGATGATTATTTTCTCGACCCCGCAATTTTTTATAATTATACACAATTTCAATCGCTAAAATGGTTAGATAAACCAACGTTTTTAACCCAAAATTGCGATTTAGCTATTTTGAGCCATTTTAGAGGCGGCTTCGTTTGTACTTTTGCCAGCCGGGTGGTGCTGGCACTTTCAACCAACCTCTCAACTTAGACTTTGGTGGACTGGCAAAGTGCCACCCGATTAATATACCAACCCGGTGGCACTTTGCCAGTCTGTCGAAGTCTAAACTGCGCCCTTCGTAGCGGTTTCGAAAGTGCCAGTATCACCCGGGTGGCATATATGAGCCGGGGGGTAAGAGGCTTTACCCCCTCGACGGCCGATGGCCCATCCCCCTCGGCCAGCCATACTCCCCTCCCCGACCCCCCTCCCCTCCCGGAGGGAGAACATTTTCTCTTATTTAAGGCAAAATAGGCGTTTTTTGGACTTTTTTCGGGGAGGTCTGCAGACCCCCCTCCAGATTTTTCCGGCCCCATGTATGCCGGGTGGCTAAGTATAAATCCGCTTTGATGCTTCCCTTGGATTTTGGGCAAGACCCTGCCTATCCCCTAGCAGACCTGTACGTTGTATTGTCAAAATTAAGTTATATCAGTGTCAAATAATCGTAATCAATCAATCAATCAATCAATCGGTATGTGGCAACATACTTGATTGTTTTGAATTTCCTATAACGTTCGATGTTGACGACGGGACAGTCTATCTGATCGTACAGAATTACGCAGAGGGGCGTGACAGTATTTGCGCAGTGACGCAATAATCGAGTAGTTGTTGGACTGAATGTGTCGAGCGGTCGGAAACTTGAATCGACGGCAGTCGTACGTCTACACTCTCTCTCCCACTCTCGCCCGCCCCCGACGCCCGTGCTGGCGTTAAAACTGTGACGCCGGTTTATTTTAATAGGAACAACCGCAATTATGTAGTCTAGTACGCATTTGCTGCTGAGCTGCCTCTGAGTCACCGGTCCTTTTTTGTCCACCTGCAGCAGCGCCGCTCTGATTAAATCAATTGTTTGGCAGATTGATTTGCTTTTTAGTCTGGCTGCCCGCTCCGCGGTTAGTGTCACTTGTTCTGCGCTAATTGCTAATTGCGCTGGTGAGGAAATTTTGCTGACTCATTCTGTACCGTAGTAATTCGATGCATAATTGTATTTCTCTCTGTTGCCTTTTCCTTCGCTTAAATAGCGCAGATTTCTCTCGTTAAAATTCGATTGGTCCGACATAACACCGTGTGTTTTTTCAACACAACGGTCGAAAATCGCCATTTCGGGCTAAAACTCGTTAATTACTGTCAAATACAGCTAAAAAGACAATTTTTAGGAATTTTACTGTCTGAAATTGTAAAAAATTGCTAACCAAAAAATCCTCTGGCTGGGACGATGCACGAGGAAAAAATTGGGACAAAATTTCTGTGCGCCGGGTAGCCCATATCCGAGTCTGTAGCGAGATATAACTTTACTGCAATCTGCAAAAATTGAACTGTCAAGAAAGATAGCAAACAATTATTATTTTAAAACAAAGTTCATTCACGTTTGGTTGGAAGTAAAAATTTTTTAAATTTAGCGACTGTCTTCTAAGCTCCGCCCACTTTATATACTATTGCATCACGTGATGGATAGGACAGCTTTGCTGATAATGCATTATTTCGCAACACAAAGCTCACCAGTTAGATTGCGGTGCGGTGCGGTTTGCATTGTATTTGGGCGGGCTACCGAGCGTGCCCGAACGTGTCTTCACCGGTGGGGCGCGACTCAACAACTGATTCATCAATTTACTTTAGGACGCTCGGCGTAGTAAACGTGTACGCAGCCCCAGCTCTGTTTTGCGGCTGCCTTTTATAAACAGGTCTGCGCTTTTTTGACAGCCGGCGACCTCCATTCTACCGGCTCCAAGGCCGTATTAATACAAATTAGAATGTTTGCCACCGGCCGGTATTGTTGTCGGTGCCTCTGCTTTTTTTGCTAAATCTCACTCTAAATCTCTGCCGGCTAATTGATTCTGAATAGGCGCGGCGCCCCGGCCGTGGCACTTTCTTTTGCCGTCCGCTAGGCTGTCACCCCTGGCCGGTGCGCTCTTCCATCGGGCGCCCGTTTTTCGGCCGATAGACGCGTCGTAGTAAGTAGACGCTCTGTTTCTGATTCGATCGGCCACGGGTGACTGGCTGGTCGTCAGGTCTTTGTTTCCGCTCTACAGTTCAATTGGTGTGTGGCGCAATGGTGTACTGACGCGGAGAAAAGTGAGATCTGCTGGTTTTAGATCCACGCCACCATGTTGGACCAGAGTTTCACTGTGTTGGCTGGGGGTTGCGGTAGTCCGTGGGGCTACGAGAGCTGCAGTCCGATGGCGTCGCCGATTCATCCGTACAACTTCGACCAACTGGCCAGGATCGGCTCCTGTGGCAGATTCTACACTACCACCAGTTCTACTAGTTCTTCTCCGGTTGGTTTTGGTTTTTAGATACTACTGTTTAACTATTTTTCAATAGCCTAATAAACACAAGCCCCAAGTCAGATAGCAATGTTTTGTCATGTTTCTAAGAACCGTTTTCCTTTACGCTCGCCTGCAGAAGTTTAGATTTTGTTTCGAGCGACCACGCAAGATTCTTTTGCTCTCCCACACTTTGTTCGGAAAACGCGCTCACTCAACCTGAGCCTGTTCCTACTTCTAATCCCTGTCATCGGTGACGTGTAAACTTTGAATCAGGAGTTTTGGGAATTTTCTGAATAGAGGAAGGTTGTGTTTAAAGGTCTTGGGAAGCGTTAACAAACTACAGGGAGTGCCAAAAAACAACCATGCAGATTTTTTACTGTGGCAACCGCAAATCTCAACCGACTTGAACGAATCTTTTCTCGAATGAAAGATAAATAAATTCTGGACAGATTGGCGAAATTTTCATTTACATACTCTGCTTGGTTCCTGGTATATTTGTCAAAACAGAGATTTTTGTAATGAACAAGAGTGATTAAAACAACCCAGCACACTTTTTACTTTTCCATCCGTACAGTACGTCTCAACCGATTTGAATGAATGCTTTTTTAACTGAAAGATAGATAAATTCTTGAAAGATTGGTGACAATTTTATCAAGGTACTCTGTTTAGGTCCTGGGTCACCAGTAAAGCCTTGTGACGTTAGCCCTTAGCTGTAGGAATCTGTTTTATTATGAAGTGCAACGGAATAATATAAATCGCTCTTGTTCTCTGTCAAGAATTTATTTGTGTCTCATTCGGAAAAAGATTCTGAGATTTGCGATTACCACACTAAATGTCGTAGAATAAACGTTCATTCGAACTAAAAACCGCTGTGATACATGCAATTTTGAGCAATTCCAGTGTCTAAAATTCTAAAAGCTTGCGTCAAAACCTACTTGACAGAGAATTCTGAGAGGGGTGTAAAAATCGTCTCAGCGTGTTTGGTCTGGCCCAAGTCGGTTGGAGAGCTGTTTTGCGTATTTCTCTGCACAAGTTAGAAATAGAGACAAAACTCCTCCTCTGCTTAATGAATAAAGCTATAGTATGCAAATTTCAGATAGCCAAGTGCGTGGCCGACCGCAACTGTGCCAGCACTGAGTCAGCGGCGTCTAGCGGCTACTGTAGTCTGCCGCGGCCGGGCTCGGACGTCCGTCTGCACTCCGATGAACAGGACCTCTCCAACGTTTTGGCCGACTGGATCAGTTCGGCAGACACTGTAAAAAATTTGCATAGAACGTACCAATACTAACTAATCAGCGGCGGTCTGTTCAGAGCGGCGCACGACTCTACAAACAGACCAGCTACCCGACCGGCAGGCCGGTGACCGATTCGTTGGACGCCGATTCGGACGACGAATTCCAGCCGGAAGAACTGGAGGCCATTAAAAAGTTGCTGTCGCGACCGCAGAAAAAGCCGCACAGTCAGTACATCTGCCATATCTGCTACACTCCCGGTCACTACATCAATCAATGTCCGAAGGTAAGTACTGTATGGCCACTCCTAATGTCTCGGTTTTGCAGTTAGGCGACCATTTTCAACGGCAGCTAAGCTTTGACTCTGTAGTGTATAAGTCATATGTAACAGTGGTCCCCCACCGACTAGGCCCGATCCGGGACTCTTCTCCCCATCAACGACGATTTTTTGGCACACTAAAATTGCTAAAGTCGCCGTAAAACAGCAGTTTTTAGCTGTATTTGAGCCCAAATTAGCGATTTTTTGCGGTTTTTAAGCGATTTTTGTATACAACCCCCTCCCCTAGAATTTGGGCTCAGACCCGCCGGTGGGCGCCAGACCCTCTAATCCCGTTTCCCTTCGGCGGACGACCTGTTATATGTATTGGTACTGTATGTCCACTCCTACAGTAATGTCTTGGTTCTACATTTAGGCAGTGATTCTCAGAAGTAGCTAAGCTTTGACTATGTACATATGTACGTACAGTGCAGGTCCGGGTTGGGGTAAAGGTTTTGCCTGGGTTTCGCTTAAGTTAGGGATCAAAATTTTCAAAGCTCCTAAGCGCCTGGAAATGAGTGTTTAGCACTAATTATATCAAATGCGGAAACGCCAAATTCGGTTGCCAATGGCCATGTTTAAGCTAGAATTAATGATTTCCGAGTAAGTTTGTTAGTACTGAATATGCTAGTACTGGATTTTTAGGTCAGGGGTCTCTGGTCTAGGGGGTCGGCCTTTCAAGTTAGCAGGTAACCCCGCAGATGCGTTTGGTACTGTACATGTATGCAGGCATTGGCTAGCATTTCGTCTGAGGGAGGGGGTGGTAAGTTTTCAAATGCGCAGGGGGAGCGGCGGCTAATGGAGGTTGAGGGGATGGTAAGCCAAAAAAAAAGTCCGATTTTTTACTAAAATCAAGGCTTGTGTTTCGCTAAATAGGTGAAAGTCAGCTATTCGAAGCTCATTTGCACCTCACTAGACATACTTTCATCGTAATTTTCTTTTCAAAATTCTTCGTTAACATTCCTGAGGGGGTAGCGGCGGCCAGAGGGGGTAGGTCAGAGTCTGAGGGGGTCAACCAATGTATTTCTGCTTGTATGACTGTAGCGAGTTTTGGTAGGTCGGCCGTTTGCCTGGCGACTTGTTATTGTACGTAGGATTTTGTAATGTTGTTTGTGCGCAGTTTTTTCCGGCGCCCTGCGTTCCCGCTGGGCAGCGCCTTTTTATCTCTTGTTTTCATTCTTTCTGTCAGTGGCTGCTTTATCGCCGGTTGGTGTCTCTAGCTGAATTGGCAAAAAAAGCGACGGCGCTGAGCCGGCAAAAACTACTGATTATGCGTGTCTACTGCTTCTATTATATAGATTAATTGTGTTTTGTTTATGCCTTTGATTTTATAGGCCTACGAACAGCACCAACGCACGCCCTACCAAGGGCCGAAAAAGTGCTTCGGACAGTTTACCTGCTCGCGATGCAAACGGTGCTGGAGTTCTGCTAACTCCTGGGCCAATCAGGGTCAGAAGTGTGTCAAATGCAACGTTATTGTCTACCCACGCAAGCAGGTATCTGCCCCTTAGGAAGAAAATCCTATATAAAATTGTTTTTTGTAGTTGCCTATCGAACGCGCTCTCCAGACGGGTCTGCTGGTGCCTAAGCCGGACGGGGGCTACACGCCGGTTCGTGGTAGACTCCAGCCCAATTCACCTCGCTCGGTGGCCGACACCTCTGTGAGCTTTTCGAGCAGCTACGATCAAGATTTTTATTGCTACTAGGCTGGTACTTGATATAAGTTCTTGTTCTCGCTCTGTTTGTGCGATATTATTATTATTATTGTTGCGTTTGCTATTTTGTCAGGCACTATACAACCGTTAGTTGGCTCTAAAACTAAGTTCTAAAGAGGATACTTGAATTTTAATAATGTTTTTGACTCAGTTGTTAGTGCCTGTAGTTAACCGTAGTATGGACAAGACTGTATTTGCGGGTCAAATCTTTTGCGGCCGCTAAGAGGCGTCTGGTGAAAATAGTCCGATCTTTCTGTCCCGGTCCTACTGACGCGCGAGTTCACCAAACTTGCAGAACCGATAATTTCTTTTGTGTCAACTTTCTCGGTAGCTTCGTTACGGTACTGCGAATAATTTTTGTATTATTAGCTAGGTTGTAGCGGTGTTATTTAGTGCCTATCTATTTTTACTTTCTGTTTAATTGTTCCCAGTTGTTTGTGTGTCTCTAAAAATTGCTCTGTTACATTCCCGCCATGTGCTGAGCGGTTCTTGTTGAGTGGGGCCCGTTTGTGGGCGCCAACAAAATGTTCGGTTTTTCTTGTATATCCGCGGAGCAAACCACTCCACATATTTGAAAATCCATGTGCAAATATAGTATTTCATTTCTATTATTTTGTGCTTTATTCTTGCTTTTAAACGCCTCTGTGAATTCTGTGTAAGTTGATAGTCACGTTACATCCTCTATAAAATCATATTTTTCTCTGATTTTCGTGTTATTATTAACAGCCAACCACTTAGCGCCGTTCATGGTATCGGCTCCTTATATGGTACGAAATCTGAAGGGAGTGGTACCATGTATGGTACCAGTACCAATTAGAGGTACCATACGTACATTATTGTATATGGAACTGCCGCAGTGACCGAACGTGGGGTCCGATACTGTATATGTTGCCACCAGCCCAAGTGCAGGTACCACATGGTACCGGTACCATAAACAGCGTTAAGTGCCTGTCTGTTTTACACCCTTTTATGGAAAGCTACACAGCTTTTGGCGAACACTAAACATAGATACACTGAGGTACAAAAAACGCGAACAGAAAAAGAATGAGAACATTTTGGAAGGAATTTTGCAAAGACAAATATGATAAAAATGCCTAAATGCTCAAATAAATAATAAACATTGATTAAAAACCTCTTATATCTAATGTTATCTCGTAGAATAGACAGTACAGTAGGTAGGTAGATTGTTTGTTTTGCGGCTCAGATAAGTTGGACGCACCCCGATGTGTAAGATTACAAAGCAGCACGGGCCGTCTCTAATTTGCGAGGTTGAGTTTCTTTGTGTAAATCCGGTTTTGGCGCTGCCACAAGCCGGCCTATAGATGGATCGGACACTAAGAGCAAGTTGACACCCGACCTACTTAGGTGGGCCTGTCCGCAATATTGCGTACCACCCTGATTCATGGCTCTATTGCTATACACACACCAACACTTAATTTACGCAAAACCAGCGGGCCGGTTTTCTGAATAATCATCATGTACACACGTCAAAGAATTGGTTTGTGAGCTGCTGCCTGCCTAGCTTTCTCTAGCTTCCTTTTGTGTAAAGTAGATTCTATTGCGAAATTGGCTGGACGCGCTCAGGCATGCGAGAGCCGGGCGCTGCGCACTGACATTAAAAAGTGTGAGTCATAGAAGATTGTCTTGGCGGCTTTTCGACCGGCCGGGGAGTAGTATTTTTGTGCGACAAAAAGCCGAGAAAGGAACTGGACTAGCAGCGTGGGAAAGGAGATGTTGTTGGCCTAATGCCGTGTAATCTATTATTAGAAAATGCATTATGAAGTCATATGTTGCTATCGATTCGTGTTTAAGAGTGTATTTGTTGCTTTCACGGCCGCTGATTGATCATTGCGTTTAGAAGCAGCAAAAAGATGGAAACAGCTTTATCTGGCCTTTCAGACGCCGCTAATATGGCTGCTGGTAGGTCCGGTCAGTACCTGCTTTTTGGTAAGCAGCCACATTTCGACGCCTTCGCTGCGCTTCTGAACTCGGTATGTTTTTCCTAGACCTTCAATCAAACTTATTTTCAAAAAATCGGCATTTCAGCGCTCAGAACGAAGCGAAAGTGTGGACAGCGGAGTTTACTCCATTTCCAACTCGCCTGGACCCTACTTGGATCTAATGCATCCTCCGGTCGGTCGGTCGGCTGGGTTTGGCGTCGTTGAGCCCGGTTTGAGTTGCAGATTCGGTTTAGTCGAGCCTACGAATGGTTGACGGCGAGCGAAAAGGACGAATTTAGAGAGATACGACGAGTGCTGGAAGAGAACAGCAGACGACCTCCGATCGATTACCGGTGTCACATTTGTTTTGCCGTCAACGACCATTTCATATCGCGATGTCCTCATGTACGTACTAGTTTTTAGAATCACTGTTTGACTGCTTTTTGTCGATTACATACGGACGGCTACTTTTTCTGGATTGACTCAGTTTAGGTGATAAAAAAGCTTCTGTCCCTTTGGTATAGCCAACATCATACATACATGTACTAGGGGTTAGGGGGTTATCCCCTCACCCCCCGAGACAGGTTAAGGGACCCCCTCCGAGCCAAAAATACAAGTACCAATAGTGGCTCCAGTACTAACAAACTGGCTCAGAAATGACTACTTTTTAGCCTAAAATTTGCTTGAAAAGCCTTTGAAAACCGAATTTGGCGTTTCCACTGCTGATATTTAAGAGAAATCGGTGTTTTTGGAAGCCCTTTGTGTCATCTTTTTGCTAGTTTTTAGTTCTAAAATGCTGCTATTTGGCAGCGTAAAATAGAGATTTTTAGCGTCCTTTGAAAAAATGTGCTAAAAACGCATTTCCAGGCGTTTTGGAGCTTTCTGAAATTTTGGACCCCCTCGACCCCACCTGAGGAAAACCCCCTACCCCCTCCCCCAGGTCGGCCCGGAGCTGTTACATGTATGGCGATACATAACAAAGTACTGTTAAAGTTTTGGCAAAAAATCTGTTAACAGTCTCCGACAAATATTTTCAAAGGTGAAGGTGAAGAAAAAAGCAAACAGTTTTAGGCTGAGGACCGCTGTGCCATACTGACGCCCTATCAAGGACCAAAGAAATGTTACGGAGAATACATTTGCCCAAAATGTAAGCATCTCTGGCGATCTACCAACAGTCTGGCAAATACAGCGCAGAATTGTCGAAAATGCGACGTAGCCGTCTTTCCTCGGAAGCAGGTAAGCAGCTGCTGCATTTGTTTTTTGTCAGCCCACTTATTTTTCTATTGTCAGCTTGCTCTGGAACGCGCTGAACAACGCGGTTTGGTGATGCGAAAAGCTTCCGGAACCGGCTATTTCCCGGTAAAAAGTGGACACAAGCGGTCGGTATAGCTTACTGTGCAGTCTTTTCTCTGAGACGATTTGGAAAGAGCTTCAGCTTCTGTCTGTGCCACCAACCGATGTTCATTTTGTTCGCTGCCCTGTATGATTTGTGCTATGGGCGCTAAATTGCGTCTGTGTCTACGAGGCTCAACTTTCGTGGGTTTTGTACTGTTTTGTCGGTCGGCCTACCCATATCTGAGAAAACCAATGTACCAAAACTGTTTATCATAGCCTGGGAGTGCCAACAATTTATATCGCTCTAATTAGGATTGCTCAAGATTTCAGCCCTTCTTTCAAACTACATCACTGGGTCTTAAACTGTCCTAGAGATTACCTGGCTTTGAATGTTTGAGATATTTTTATATAGCTTTCTGTCCTGTACTCTCTGGATACCACGGGTTGTTGTTTTTCTGCTTATGCGTCGTGCCATTCAATTGTACCCAGGACAGGAGGAGCTCTAGCAAAAATCATCCGTTCCTCTTTCTTCTCCAAAAAAGTGTAGTGTGTATGTGTGTCCACACAACAGCGCCTTGGTAACCTGCTCTTCAATCATGTCTCTCTATCTGTTTTTAAGTTTACACTGCCTCCCATTTTGCAGCTGCTTTATTCTCCCTGTTTGTACATACGTAGCCGCCGACACCCAGTCGGACTGGTGTTGTATTATTTTGCTCCGAGAAGAAACTCTGCTGCTCATTTATTTTGATGGAAGGTATTGCAAATAAAACCAGTCGCTTACCGTACCACCGCAGACAGACAGACAAGTGGGGTGACGAGCGTCCCTTTTACCCGGCCTAAAAACCGGTCAGACAAAGAAAGAGAGAGGGGCGGAGCACGCGAAAGGGCCACACCCCTCTCAGCCGATTGGTCGACGGCCGATTTAGCTCCATTTCTCTCTCCAACGCCGTTTATTGTTAGATATTCGGAAGTTTCGGCCGGCCGGCAGACTGACAGACAGGTAAGGGCTCTTGTTATGTATTATCTGTTGGAGTGCGGTGTGTCTAAACAAATTTGGGTGTATAGCGGTGGCGAGGTATGGAAATCCGGTTTTCCGATTATTAAGAAGTAGTTGACATTTGAGCCCAGTGTTGACGCTGTTTACACGCTGGTTTGTGAGTGAAACTTATTAGTAATAGTAAAATTGTGAACTCAGAGCCCACCGCAAATAAATCAGCAGCGCGGTTTTCTCCTGAATTAATAATAATGCTCTTTTGGCCGGCACCTATCAGACATGATTCACCTATGGCTTTGCGCTTGGCTAGTAATAGCCACTGTTTATACAGATTTGTCACCCCTATTAGAGACTTTTGTAAAGTTCAGCACCGTGTCTTCGTTGTAACAGTTGCGAAATAAACGGCGGGCCAGTGAAAAGTTAATGATGACTCACTGTCTCAAGCCACTTGCCCCAGACGCCTGGGTGTCTGCGTTGGTTTGTTGCCTCCGATCTACGGCCCCCACCCCTCGGACGTACGTACGTACTACTAACGTAGGTTGTAGCAGTTGCTGGAGCAGATAAAGATGTTTTTTCTGACCGGCCACTCAAGATCACCTTGGAGCAGTTTTTGCATCTGCTCCTACAAAATATTATCGGCCGCTTTTTGCGCAGCCCAGCTTTTCCTAGAGCGAGGTTAGAGCCTGGGAATATATTGTCTGTTGCAAAGCTGCCCGCTCACTCTGCTACCTAGGCTGACGGTTTGCTAAGTCACGGAAATTTCTGATTGTCCTTTAGAGCGCTAATGATGTCATTCGACGACCGATTACCCGTAATTGCTACGTCACCGCGTAGTGTGGCGTCAATGCGTGTACTAGCGGGGTTTGCGGTGTTATTACTCCCCCAGCTAGAAACTCCTTTACCCCCGAGACAGTTACTCCCCCCGACCTAAAAATACAAGTAGTAAGCGGCTCCATTGTATTAATCAGACTGGCTCAGAAATCACTGATTTGCAGCTAAAAATCCGCTTAAGAAGCCCTTGGAAACGGGTATTTGGCGTCTCCACTGCTGATATTTAAGAGAAATTGGTGTTTTAGAAGCCGTTTTTTCTCATTTTTTTGGTTATTTTTAGCTCTAAAACGCTATTTGGCCGCTTAAAAATAGCGATTTTTAGCCTCTTTAGTCAAAAGACGTGCAAAAAACGCATTTCCAAGCGTTTTGGAGCGTATTGAATTTTGAATCCCTGGGCGAAACCCGCCTTGGGCCCTCTCATGACGGAAAGCCCCATACATGTACTAGGGGGGGGTTTGGGGGGGTTGCCCCCCTGCTGGAAAGGCCAAACCCCCCCCCTCCCCCCCCCCCCCCCGAGACAGGTTAAGGGACCCCTCCCCCCGACCAAAAAATACAAGTCGTGGTAGTGGCTCCAGTATTAACAAACTGGGTCAGAAATCACTAATTTTTAGCCTAAAATTCACTTGAAAAGCCTTTGGAAACCGAATTTGGCGTTTCCACTGCTGATATTGAAGAAAAATCGGTGTTTTTGGAAGCTCTTTTTGTCATTTTTTGCTTGTTTTTAGCTTTAAAACGCTATATGGCAGCTTAAAATAGCGATTTTTAGCGTCCTTTTTGAAAAAAACGTGCTAAAAACGCATTTCTAGGCGTTTTGGAGCTTTTTGAAATTTGGGACCCCCCACCTGGGCGAAACCCCCCCTCGACCCCCCACCTGAGGAAAAACCCCCCCCTACCCCCCTCCCCCCAGGTCGGCCCGGAGCTGTTACATGTATGGAAAGCCCCTACCCCCTTCCCCCAGGTCGGTCCGTACCTGTTACATGTATGGTTGCGTTTAAGCCTAAGCCTGAGTGACAAAGCTACCTACGTAGTTGATAGAGTTTACAGTTCTGCAAGTTTTCGATAGAACGCCTACGAAGTTGGTAAACATTTTCGGCGCTTTCGTTCCACCAGCTCTTTGCGAGATAAGGAGACAAAAGTTTTTCTAGAAACGTCTTCCAAGCCATGCTCAACGATTCTTGCTCGAACGGGGAGTACCATCTCTTCGGCCCGGGACCGGCGATCGTCGACGCCTATACCACTCTGCTTAGCCCTGTTAGTTTGTTTCGACTGCTTTATGCTAATTTTCTCAGTCTACAAATTTGTAGCGCTTTATACAAATTTCTTTTATAAGTCTACAAATTTCTACCGCTCTATGCAAATTTCAGCCTGTCGAGAGGGCGTGCGCTAGCGTGGACAGTGGCTACGGCTCAATTCCCAGTTCGCCGTTTCGTCCGCTCCGATTCGGCTTCGACTCTGACAAGGTAATTTGTGCAAGAATTGGTTATAATAAGTTTATGCAAATATTAGACAAGCAAATTCAGACGCCACCAAGCTGCAGCGACGTATGGACGGTGCAGGAAGTGGGACAGATGAAGCAGTTGCTAGCACAATCTTCCTCCAGACCTCCGGCCGACTACACTTGCCACATTTGCTTCGCTCTTGCCGATCACTTCATCTCTCGTTGTCCTAAGGTACCGTAGTATGCAAATTTTCTTGCTTAGACTGGACAAAATTGTTGGTAGGCGGAGGAACGGTGCGCCATTTTGACGCCGTACCAGGGTCCGAAGAAGTGCTATGGAGAGTATCTCTGTCCCAAGTGTAAACATCCCTGGTCCTCCACCAATAGTTTGGCCAATACAACTCAGAAGTGCCGAAAATGCGACGTGGCGGTCTTCCCGCGAAAACAGGTACGATACCTGCTTTTTTAGAATTTTTTCTTAGTTTAGAGAAGGCATAAATGGGTAGTACTGTATGTATACCTGAATTTCGGCCTAAAACTCTCAATGACACTATTTTGGTTGAAATATGTACCACTTGTACCAGGTCCGGGTCGGCCTGAGGGTTGGTTACCCCTCAGTTAGAAAGGCCAACCCCCCTCATCCCCACCCTCTTCCTCCGCCCGGAGACAGTTTAGGGACTCTCCGACCCCAAAAATACAAGCACTAGTAGCGGCTCCAGTAATAGTTTACTGTCTCAGAAATTACTAATTTTTAGCTTGCAATTCGCTTTTAAAGCCATTGGAAACCGAATTTAGCGTTTACACTGCTCATATTTAAGAGAAATCGGTGTTTGTATAAGAAGATTTTTTGTCATTTTTTGTTTGCTTTTAGCTCTAGCGCACTATTTAACAGCTTAAAATAGCGATTTTTAGTGTCCTTACTGAAAAAACATGCTAAAAACGCATTTCCAGGCGTTTTGGAGCGTTTTTTAATTTTGGACTCCCTCTGAGCGAAACCCCCTCGACCACCACCTCACCGAACCCCCTCCGCCAGGCCGCCCGGACCTGTTACTTGTATAGTCTGGGGGTAGGAGCTGGCGGATTTTCGTCAGGAGGGTTCAGGGGGCTTCGCTCTAGGAGGGTCCGAAATTCTAAAAATCTCGAAAACGGCTGGAAATGCGTTTTTAGCACATTTTATTCAATAAGATTTGGAAAAATACGATGTACAAAAATCGTCGATCTGATGGTGTTCTGGCCAGTGGGGAAAATTGGGTTCTCTCGGTCGAGAAAGGTCTAAAGCTCACTTTAGCTTGCCTTGGAGCGTGCAGAAGCGAGAGGTCTGGTGATCAGGAAGCCCTCAGACGATGGTTTTATTCCAGTTCGCAACCGGTTGCAACGCAAGAAAGCCTAAATCTTTAGTTCTCTCTGAGTTTTTCTTTTTTCTTGCACTTTGTCTCGTAACTGCCCAAATTCTGCCGCGTGCAAAATGTGATTTCTAGGCCTGGTGTCATTTTCTATCGGTCTGTAGTTGTGATTGCTAAAGTTCTGGTATTTTACTTTGACTCTGCTTAGGTTAGACTTGTATTAGCGTTTTATACGGGTGTCTCGCACTTAGTTTACTCGCTGCTCTTAGTGTATTTTTCTGTTACCTGTTTTGCCTGAGGCAATATTTTCTGGCATCTCTTTATATGTTTTTGTATGTAAATAACGTGTATAGTGTCGGTTGCTGCTTTCTCAAAATGTCAACGCCATAAATTAGTCATGTGAGAGCGATAAATCGGAAAATGTAAATTAACCGCCGCCAGTAAGGTGCTATCGTCATTTCGCTTGACCTCTAAATGGTTGAATGATCGCGGTGAGACAGCTCCCTGAGGCCGGTGAATCAGTGTTTAGTCACCTCATACCGTATCTTCATGTCTCACTACTAGGACAAACTGTATTTCACGGAAAACCTTTCTTATTTTAACTTATAGTCACATCTTTTGGTTTGTTCATTCTAAAATGTAATTAGCAATCGAAAAGCACAGTAATTAGAGTCTCAAGATTCATTATTAGTTCACTTTTGAAGTGAAAGACTTGAGGAAGCTTCCAAAAGAGCAGTTTAGTTTCGTTTTGCCGCGCTATCTCGTCTCCCGTAGCAACGAATTGTTTACAAGCTTGTTGATAGTAGCGGGGCGATTTTATGAATGAAAAACCGGTGAGTCGCTCTCTTTTGATTACTTGCGATACGCAATTGACGGCCGCAATATCGATTTATCCGCCGCTATCGAACTGCAACCGGAGAAGGTGCAAGTTTGGGCGCCAAATTCAAATGCAATCGTAATGTTTGGATGGCCGGCGGCGATTACAACTGAAATTGGCGCCAATTTTTGCAAAGTTTGAAATTTTTTACACGAAAATATCGAGCTGGTAGCGGTTTTTGCTAGTTTTAGAGTATTTGGCGACTAGTAGTCAATGGCTAGTATGTATGTATTTTGGTTTGGTGCAAACTAGGCGTGCAAAGGTGTATGCATTGTTGCAATTTCGTGTAAATAAGTTTGTAGATGCAGTTCTAGCTTGCAAGAAGTTATATATGAGGAAATTTTGTTTTAGTCTCTCATATTTTTTGCAAAATTGGCAGCTAAAAGACTACGGATTTTAGACTTGGCAGAACCTGAAAAGCACATATGCAAAGCTTCCTTCTGAATTTTGCGTAGTACTCAAAATTATTTTTATAGTGCAGACTGCATTGTAAAATGCCTTTATTACAATGCATTTTCGTTCAGTACATATGGTTGATAAGTAGTATTATATGTACAGTATATGTACTGTAGGTACCTGTATTTCCAGTATCATGTCGCAATGCGCACATCGCCTAATGCAGCTCTGAATAAGCGCACAGTTTATTTAAATATTGCATTTTTGTTGTTTAGAAAATACGGAAAAATGTGAAAATACGTTTAAATTTGGCACAAATTTCATTTACGGGTGCTTAGAAAATTTTTAATCCTCTGTTAACTGTAAATGAAGGCTCTACTCCCATACACATAATAGGTATCGAAAATCTGCCTGGAAAATGCGTTTTTAGCACGTTTTATTTAATAATAAGGCCAAAAATCGCAATTTTGAGCAGTCACATAGCGTTTTAAAAACCAGAAACAGGCATAATATCGAAATTGTGACTTCTAGATACACCGATTTCTCTCAAAAATATATATCAGCAGCGGAAACGTTAAATTTGATTGCCAAAGACGTTTTAAGCGGATTCTAAGCTAAAAATTAATCATTTCAAAGCCAGTTTGTTAGTACTGCAGCCGCTACTTCGATGGTACTTGTATTTTCGTGTCGGGGATGGCCTTTTTAGCTAGGGGAGTAATCATCCAAACGTACATCCCTTGTACATGGTATTAGCTTCCCATCCCAATTACAGTCCTCACAAGTAAGTTTTTGTAAACGTATAAAAAACGTGTTAAAGTTAAAGCATAATTAGGGATGCATGCAACCCCGAATAATTCGGTATTTTCAGCTATTCCGTTTCGGTATTTTTGGTAACGATCAATGACAATGACAAAACGGAATGACAGTCAATATTTTTCTGCTTTTTTTACGCACATTTTAATGAAAATTCGGCTCATTTTGGTTGTCTCAAAAAACATCCTTCTTTTCTTTTTGTCATGCTCAAATCGACTAAATCCTATATAAAAAGTGTTAGATCAAATATTTATGCGAAAATTGTATGGTTTCCGTAATCTCCAGATTGCCACTATTGGGGTCGGTCGGTATTCGGTTGCATCCCTATGCATGATACATTACTGATTTATATTCTACTGATAATTCTGGTCCCCTTTTTAAGATAGATTTTCCCTGCCAATCTGCTCTGACTCAACCGTAGAACAATGTCGGTATTTAAAAGGTGGTCTCCTAATTAAAATCGGTCACTTATGAGCAATAGCGGTGCAGCTTTTTTTGCTCTCTGACTCAGCCGCTGCCAGCTCTCTCTCAGAGCAACCTTGGCCGCTGCTGATTTTCTAAATTGGAGCTTGCCGTGCGTGTCTGATTCATTAGAGTGACAACATACCTGCGCTTACTCACACTACCTACCGTATATGACTTTACTAAGTATAATACTACTTTCTACATAATTATACGACTTTATATACGTACGTACCTACGGTACCCTGATCAGACTTGCAAACAGCTTTTGTCAAAGCGATCATGCCCGGCGCTCGCTGCTCCTAGGCTGTCACCCCTGGGCGCGCGCGATGCCTCCAGCGCGAGTGTTTCATCTCAGCGAGGCTGGACAAAGCGACGGTCAGTCAGATAAGCGTTTCCTTTTCAGTTTTTTCTCAGCGCCTTGCACAATATGACGTACGATCTTTTTGGGCCCGGGCCGCGCTGCTTTCAAATGGATCTGGTGGGCGCGTCCAAACTCAAACAAACAACAACTTGCATCTCGGTTGGTCCATGATCTTTTTTTATGACTGGGAAACGGCTATTGGCTTTTAATTATTGTTTCAGACGCCCAGTTGGACCTGGTCGGTCGGCTCGTTCGAGGACAGAGAGAGCTTGTCCAGCCCCACTGGCTCGTGGTCAAGTGGCTACTCTAGCTGGCCACCTCACCCTCCATCACCGACGCAAGTAATTAGAATAACTTCTTAATTATAATCAGTTTCGGTCCCACGCTCCTAGAATTTATTTAGCATGCACATCTTTGGTAGTTTTTGCGCCCGGACGCGCTTGCTGGTACCAGGCCCTTCTGATTCACGCGCGGCAAAAAGCCTTTTGACGCCCCTTAATCTGGCTTGTTTACTGCGAGTTAAGAGTGGCTATCTTTTGCAATATAGCCTTTGCCCCAGCTAATTGGACCGGCCTTTGAAAGCTTAATCGGTTCTGCTTGTAGACTTGCTTTCTGTGGCAAATGGCCGCTCCGGAACAGCATCTGGAGAATCTGATGGATCAGTGGGTCAACGGTCATGCACAGGTATAGAGTTGTTGGTTTGCTTGTGAGTTTTGTAAATTCGTGTCCTCCTTGTTCGAGGGGTGCTACCTACGTAGTCTGTAGTCAGTGGCGCGAAATTTTAAAGTTACCCGGTTGGGCTAGGGCAAGAAAATTTTTACAAAATTAGCCTTCGAAAAGGCATTTAGAGGGTATTCTGAGCGTAGAATTGATAACAAGTGACAGTTTTAGTAGTTTGAACAGGGCGAGACAATTTTGAAAACCTTCTAAAGCCTTCTAGCCTTCTAAAACGGATTTAAAAGGCATTCTGAACCTAAAATAGACAGTTTTAGTACATAATTCATTAGTTTCTCTTATTTTTGCCTAAATATTTTCTTCCTACCTCCGCCACAAGGGGATGTACCTACACCCCTTGGAAGCTACTGGCTGTAGTGATACTGTAGTGTAAGTTGCGAGCGCGCTTTTTTGCTCTGGGCTACTTTTGCTCTTACTATTTTCCTTGATGTTTGGTGCAAAAGCTGAAAGTTTTGCGTGACCCAGTTTTTGAAAGTTCTGGTTCCCTGGCTTGATGTTTTTCTTCAACACTCCGCTCTAGGTAGTCTATTCGACCTATGCGAAAATACTTTTGTTTTTCTGCAAAAATGGGATCTGTTTGCTAAACTTTTTAGCCTTTCCATACCGCTGCTACTGTACGTATGTAATGTATTGATAAATAGAAGCACTAGCTGTAGCACTAAGCTGAGAAATCACTAATTTTAGCTTAAAATCCGCTTAATATGCCGTTGGTAACCGCATTTGACGTTTCTGCTGCTTATTTAAGACAAATCTGTGTTTGTAGAAGCAATTTCTGTTATTTTATGCTTGTTTTTAGCCGCTATATTGGCTGCTCAAAATTGCGATTTTTAGAATTATTAGTAAATAAAACACACTGAAGTGGCATTTGCAGGCGTTTTGTAGCGTTTTGAAATTTTTGACCCCCTGTCTAGTGGGTAAAGCCCCTGGACTTCCAACTGACAAACAGACCCCCTAACCTATCCCCTCCCCGACACCGTAGAACTTGTTACATTGTAGGCGTGTACATTGTACATGCCTTTTGAGCGTTAATTACAGTAAAACCTTTAATAGAGTACATTGAACAGTGCACTAGTTACCTTTTATAGAAAGGGCGTCTGTTATAGAAACTGCTCAAAGACGGGGTGGCGGAAGACGAGTGCGATTCGGATTTGGAAGACGAAATTCGAGCCATGGTCGAGCGACCGAAGAGGATTCCCAAATCGACCTACATCTGTCACATCTGCTACGCGGCTGGAGACCATCTCATCTACAACTGTCCCAAGGTGTCAGAAAGAAAAAAATTGTAAAATAGTCACACAGACATGGGCTGGGGGTTACCTCCCGCACTACAAACCCCCTCTGAAAATTTTGACCACCTTTTTTGGCAGAAATTTGGCGACCTTTTCTCGAATAAGAGAAAGTTTTGGTCCAACCCTCTCGCCCGCCCATACGCCTCCCTGAAAGCCAGATCCCCCTTCATTTTTTCCAGCCCACATATGGACCGCAGTACGTAGTTGTAGGCTCAAGAACAACCGAAAACCACTCCATACCAGGGTCCGAAGAAGTGTTTCGGGGAGTACGCCTGTCCCAAATGTAAGCGCACCTGGAGGTCCGGCAATTCCTGGGCCAACATGCCGCAGTACTGCATCAAGTGCAAAGTGGCTGTCTACCCGCGGAAGCAAGTACGTCGGGGTCTACGCATTGTACTCAAAATTATTTAGTTTTTTTTCACTATAATTTGCAATTTTGACCACAAAATATCAGTTTCTAGTAGCTTCCCTAATTGGATCTCTTTGGTTGGGGTACTAATTGTTCGATTTTTCTTGTAAGTTGTAAGTTTTTTTCGAAAGAGTCAAGAAAAGCGTTCTAATAATTGAGTCGATTTTGCACGATCCTTTTAACTGACTTTACAGAAGATCATTTTTTTATTAAGTTCAAGGTTTCTATGACTGTCAAAGAAATTGTAAGTTAGTTGTTCCAGTTGCCGATTCAACGAGCCGTTGAGTTAAACCTGCTCAAGCCAAAGGCCGAGGGTACGGGCTATCGACCGGTACGCAAGCGACCCGAGTCCTCGCCCACTGAAAGGGAGAACTACGGTCCGTGGAACCCGGTCGCTAATATCGACCACCCACTCTTTGTTTAAACCAGTGCTAAAAGGGCTTTAGTGTATGTAGTGTGTCTGTATGGTACGCTAAGGTTTTCTTTCAGTGCCCGTTGGGTTTTAGGGCGTTTAAACCATAGCGCACTTGTTCAAAAACCATCAAATATACGTTTGTTTGGTTTGTTATCCTTTTCGAAATCAGAGCCTAGACTCTAAAGCAATTTGTGACAAGACATATTTTTACATTTTTGGTGGTAGATTTGGCAGTCTTTTGTTGCTGATTTCGAAACGGACTTGTATTGTACTGCAGAAAAGTGTGAGCGTTTAGTGTAGTTAGTGACCTGATCAGCTTGGCAATCGAACGCACATGTTACCTCAGCCGTGTTTGAGTCAGTATTCTGTTCATTTTCTAGCTGCTTTCTTGTGTGCACATTTTATCGAACCGATCATTTCTACCTACTTATATTCTGAGAAGTCTTGCTATATTGCGATTTCTATATTGTGCTACTGTTCTGTGTCTTTTATAAAGGAGATTCATTCAGCTACCGGAGTCGGCGCAATCTTTGATAATTAATCGTCTTAGCGCATAATGGCCGGATTAGGTGAGCCGGGCGGCAGATCCTTTTAAGGTAAATCGGCAAACACAGCTGATGATATGCCAGTAATATAATTAGGGATTGTTGGAGACTGGGAGAAAAAGACCAGAGTGGGGAATGAATAATTGAGCTCCATCCGTTCGATATTCACTTTTAATTAAAAAGCCTTCCGATGAGAAGTGTTTGCCCCGCCTACCTAGTAACCTGCACTAGGCTGACTCGAAGGTTCTCTTCTACTCATTCATTACCGCCCGAAACAGCAAAGCATACCTCGCTAAACATTGTTCTGTCGTAAGGTAGGTTGCTTATGTTTATCACTCTAAAATTACTCTGGTTCTTTTGAAACAACGAACCCTGACAAGCAAAAACCTTAACGCGGGTCCGGAAAGTCTGCCCCATCCGATTTAGGTCGGAGCCACCGATCCGGGACCCCGAGACGATTTTTCTGGCAAATTTTTACAATTTTTTTAGAATTTCAGAGACCAAAATTGCTAAAATTCGCCTGTAAACAGCACATTTTAGCTGTGTTTCAGTCCAAATTAGCGATTTTTCACGATTTTTATCCCATTCTCGCTCGATTTTCGATTTTTACGATTTTTGAGCGTTTCTAATACCCAACTCACCTCGCTACAGTTCGAGCTCAGACCGCCCGGCCTAACGCCAGAACCTCTACGCTCAGTCTCCCCCTAGGCGGATGATCTGTTTACCTATGGATGCTTAAATTACGTAGTTCAGGTGATGTGATAACGACGTCAAATTGTTGGCAGTTACTAAAAGGCATAATTAAAAATCTTCGTTAGGTTCGAATTGTGTTTCAGTAGGTCAGTCTGGAATGCGCCGACGTGTTACCCTCTCTAAATCCCGCTATTAGTTCACTCGCTTTATCCACGACTCCACTGCAACTTTTCGGTTCTTGCTTTATTGTTCAAACGCCGAAAATCGAAAGATAAAGTGGGTACCACAGTTATGAATAGATCATACGGACGGATACAGTCACTACTAATTTTTATAGCTATACAGTACAAGGACAGTAGTGTGGTATCACTTTGGGAAAAGTGCTATACCACACACGTAAACGGATACCACGTATGGACTGTATACTATGAAAAAAATTCTTCCTGTTTTTACATAAAAAACGGTAGGCTGTTTTAGAGATGTGCTTTCGTCTTTTTATTTCGGCCAGCATTTGTTGGGCTGTGGTCAACAGCTTACCTCTGCAAACTGAGCAGCGGTAAGTAAACTTCTCTCGCATTAAACAAGAATATATGAGAAGAATACGTATAACACTCCGCGACCGGCCGCTTGCAGCAGCGTGGTCATGCCAAATTTCGGTCATCCTCCCGAAAAACTCATGGGCGCCGTATTACAAGCGAACCCGATTTTGGCCAGACTCGTGAGACTTTTTGACAAATTCAATTGAGTTCTCTCCAAAATATTCGAGTATTCGACTGAAAGAAAACTGGATAGAAGCATCTATAGTAATTTTCTTGACTTGCTTTTCTACAATGTTTGGCTTTACAAGCATGTAACTCAAATCTAAAAATCAGAAAAGGCTATAGGTAGCTTTCCAACTGATTAAGTAGAACCTTTTTATTTAGTAATGATTTGAGTCCACTCTGAGAGAAACAAATCGCTTTTGGAGTATTCGAAAAAAGACGATACAGACGAGTCTGTGTTTACGCAAACTTTCAATTGTATAGCAGCCCGGGGAAAACGGCGTTGCGAAAGGAGGATGCCTACTACTCAAATTCTGCGATACATTTTATTTGCAGGCGGAAAAAACCACGTATTTTTAGAAGCAAAAGCAACTCGCTTTGGGAGGGACGATCTCTAGTGACTGAGTAATAAAATGAAATGTCATTGTATTTCGCTCAATGTTGTTTCAGTTTTCTTGCTTAACCGGTTGACACAGACCTCTCCTGTGCATGTCTAGAAAAACCCAGAGTCTAGTCTACGGTTGGACGCATATATGTAATATGCAATATCAAACAATGCATATATGCATGGTTTTTGGCATGCATATATGCATATGCAATATCATATGCATACAAAATTCCAATATGCAATAGTCATATGCAAATTGACCCTGATATCAAAATTTTGCATATTTTTAGTTTGCATATTTTTGTCAAAGGTGTCGCTGACTTTTCGTGTTGTATACAAGTTTCTGAAGAGCGTAAAACGATTGCAATAGTTGTTTTATCTAATTGGCGCGGAGAAACCATAAAGTACTCCTCCAAAAAAGTACAAATTTCAAAGAGGTCGGGTTTGGCCGATTTCTGGTTTTATGCTGACCAAAAATGAAAGAGTTTGTTTAGCGAATTTGCGAATTTCTGCAAGCACCTCATTGCTTCACGAATATCTGGAGTTTTTAACACAATTGTTCAAACTAAGGTGGCACAATTAACATCCCATAACAGTCCAACAGACTGTATTTCTGTGTTTAGGATAGTTGCCACGTTTATGCTAATTTTTCATCAAACTAAAAATAAAAAAAAATAAAATAAAAAATCCCTTGAGACAGTTTATACTGTAAATCTGTACTTTACAGAGATCAACGCTTCTCTTTCTACTACAGAATGGAGATGAATGGCTTGACAGTCTAAACTCAACTTGCAAAGAATGGAAATCTCAACTGAGATTTTTCAAATCCTGAATTTTTTAGTTTGCAAAACTAGGACAGAACTACAAACGGCTAGGTATACCACATTAGAGAGAACAAACTTGAACATGCAAACAGTAATTAGCCAAAAATCTGTAATGTCAACCATTTTTAATCTAAAAATTACGAAATCAGCAGGTCTTTCATGCCAAACTCTGTTTCCTCTCTTGTTTTCTTCTAGATGAGGTCTGTATCTGTAAAATAGGCATGTCTAATAAATGCTAAAGATTGCGTAGACATTCCAACCAAACTCGAAAATGCTTGGAAAACGTCCAGTTATGGCTTTCAGACCGCCTTGATAAAATATGCAAATATGCAAAAAATATGTACATATCTCATTTTTGCATGCATATGATATATGCAATATCAATATGCACTAGAGATTGCATGCATATATTCATATGCAATATCATATGCATCCCAAAAATCCGATATCATCCAACCATAGTCTAGTCCACGGCAGATGTCCTTCTCCTTACGTCTAGTTCAAGATATGCGGGCACACCCTAGACATCGTGAAATTTCACTCTTTGGGTCAATGTCAGAGCAATCAGGGTAGAGCGCAGACCGATGCCGTTGCAAAACAATAGACACAGATGGGGTATCTCTCAGAATAACAGTGCGGAATCGTGATTATGCATGTGAAATAAAACCTACCATCTAAACCTACCATGTCTACGTTTTAGACATAAAACCCGATGTCTTTCTAGACATACTTTTTTTTCCCTAGACGTCAGATGTCTTGAATCCGGTATGTCGGGACCATAGGAGCAAAAGCTCCTAGGTCTGCGTCAACCGGTTAATTTTCCCTCTCAATAATCTTGATATGGCAATGAGCGGTCACGAGCGGCCAAAATCGGGTTCGATTGCAATACGGCTGCTAAAGAGTTTTTCGGGAGGGTGACTGAAATTTTGTTGCAGCGCATGCCTCGCTCTTTTCCATTCTTGATTGATACTAGAGTTGTAAAAAAATTTTTTTTTGAAAGCCAAGAAAAAAGCTTTCTTTTATGAAAATTTTTCATTTCGAAATGTTTTTTTTCAAAATTTTTTCCTAGCATGAGATATAGCTTGTAGGAGATGCAAGGATGCATCAGAAGCAACTTTAAATACAAAAGCTGATACTTTGGTTCAAACATAGTGCTACAGCCTGAGAGTACTGTTGTTTGTGTATACACATACACATTTACCATACACAAAAATACACATTGTTTTTCGATGTGTATACACATACACATACACATTGAAAATTCCGATACACATTACCATACACAAACAGTACTCAAAATGTGTATTTTTGTGTATGTGTATTTGATCAGTAAAACTCGACAAAATTTCGAACAGAAGGGTAAAATTTCGATGTTTTTGCTGCAGTAATAAACAGTAGATACGCTCATGAAGCCTTCAAATGGCCAAAGTAACTCGATTTCAAAAGTATCCAAGGTTTCAAGCTGCAGACATTGAGAGATTTTATTTTCCTAGCATTTCTGACTGAAAATCTACCAAAAAATTGCATTTTCAGGAAAATACACATACACAAATATACACAAAAATACACATTGTTTTGTTGAATGTGTATACACAAATTACCATACACATTTGAAGGTAAATGTGTATACACATACACATACACAAACGGAAAATCCAATACCAAACAACAGTACCTGAGAGTCGACATTCTACCTGCAGCATTGCTCACAGAGTGGCTGCTGCCCTTCAAAACCTATTTTTAGCCTTAGAATAGGCAAGAAATTGATAGAACTGCACTGCTAATGTATATCTGAGGCTAAATTCAGCGATTCCATACTGTGAATAAAATAAAAAATTTTCGAAATGGGCCTTAAAAAAAAGTTTTTTTTTTAAAAAAAGAGCCTAACAACACTAATTGATACTACCTACGTACAGTGAGTGAGTGCCTATGGTGCTGACTGGAACCCCTAGATTACCCAATACGCTCGAGAACTGAATAGCACAACACTGTGTGGTACCGCTACGATCAGACTTTGTGTCTGAATGTATCTTATCCCCTCCCCTAAAGTCAAAATTAATTTCGAATTAGTTTTGCGGAGCATAAGCACTGTTTTTTGATATATTGGATTTTCATAATGTATGTGTAATTCACATTCACTGTCAAATGGTCAACGTTTGTGGTAATTTGCATATACACATCCGGAAAAACAATGTGTATTTTTGTGTATTTATGTGTAAGTGTATTGTGCAAATGCAAATTTTTGGGCAGATTTTGAGTAAGAAAACTAGAAAAAACAGATCTATCATAGTCAACTGTTTGAAAACTAGGGTATCTTTGGAATTGAGTTACTTAGAGGCCATGTTTAGAATTTGAGAGCATATCTATCTAGTCACTCTTAGTACTGTAAAAACATCAAAATTTTTCAATTGTGTTGCATACTTTATCGATTTTCGCTGATCAAATACACATACACAAAAATGCACTTTTTGAGTACTGTTTGTGTATGTATCGGAATGTACACTGTGTATGTGTATAAAAAAAAATACACATTGAAAAACATGTGTATTTTTGTGTATGGTAAATGTGTATGTGTAGTGTGTACACAAACAACAGTAAATATAAGCTCCCCGATCATTTTTGTTATGCAAGTTATACCAGTCGGTGAATTTAAACATAGATCGATTTCTGTCTGTTGTAAAATACCGCGAATTTATTTGACTTTTGCTATTTGTAAATGAAGGACAAGAAAATTTCAGAGACATTTTGTTGCCTGAGAGAGGTCGGGTGGATTTTGCATACGACCAGATCATGCGCCTGCTATCGAAGGCCAAGGAGCAAGCGCACCAGGAACGATTACTCAGACGAATGCTGCAGTTCATCAGTGAAAGAAGCAGAATGATACAGAAAAGATATGACCCACCTGTCGCCTATCAGCTGGTCTTGGCTTGACCTTTGCTTTTCTCAGCTCAAAACAGGAACTGGTGCACTGTTTAGCGTGCAGCTTATAAATTTTACACTTGGTTTACATGTAATTATTTTATTTACTAAAATACACCCGTCTACGCACGCACATATCTATTCTATTTTTGCCTACTCTATTTTTATTGGAAACATAGTTGTTTGCCACTTTCTGTTTATTCTATTTTCGCTATTTTTCAGATGGAAACAGTGTTCATACATTTTGTGAAAATAACCGTACGTTCCGGTTCCGGGGTATCTGTTCTATGTTGAAAAAGGTGACAATGTGCTGAAAAAGTGACACAGTTGTTTGAGATCAAGAATATGAAGGAGGCTCAGTACTAGTACAGGTCACCCACTTTCAGGGGAGGTGGGTTGGGGCACAAATGTAATGGTGCAAAGTAGCTGATTTCCCAAGACCCCAATTTTCTTACAAAATTCTTCCACAGTCCGATTTTGCGGAGGATTTTTTGAAACCCTATTTCCTATTTAAACACATATAAACAGGGTTCCAGAAGGCCTGATTAACGTTTCTGATCTTAAACCTGGTTTCGGAACTCTAATTTGGCTTCTAAAGCTCTGAATAGGGTTCCCGAACCCTAATTTTGGTCTCGAAACCCTAAACAGGGTTTCGGAGCCCTAATTAAGGTTTCAAACTCTAGAAATTAGGTTCATGCAGTTTAGCTGTATTACGTCGCATAAAATAGTTTTTTGCATGTTTTAAAGCTAAAATACGCATTTTTGCGCGTTTTTAATTTAAGACAGGGTTTTTGGCACGTTACGGTTTTAAAGGACATTTTTGCAGTTCAGACAGGATTTTACCCGGTTTTTAGTCCTTAAACCCTGTTTTAAGCTTAAAAAGGTAGCTGAAACCCACATTTGGAAACCAAAAAAAAGATCGCTGAATGAAACCCCCTTTGGACATAGTTCTGAAACCCTATTTAGCTTCAGAAAAATTTTCAGCCGGAAACCCAGCTAGGTACGTTTATGGTTGGGGGCTAGCACCGGTGCTGTACAAATATCTGACTCCCCCTACTAAATGACTCCCGGGAGTCACAAATTGCTGCAAATTTCTGACTCCGCAATGCCTGCAGCACGTACGTACATACAATATCTGACTCTGACTTCAACAGGCAGTTGGCCTTAGACAGGTTAGTATTAGCCCAGATTTCAGGGATTAGTGGTTGTAAAGAAGGCACAGGTTTATGACAGGATTAAGATAAGTACACAAAAGGGAAGGAACTGGTTTTTGGTGCCGACCATTTGTTGCGCTGGCTCCGCTGGTTGCTGGTCAGAATGGATCGTTTACCTTATAACCAATTATTGTGTTGGCTCGCGCAAAGCCAATTTCCAGAACAACAACCAAAAGACCCAGACAAAACGGTCCAGCAAGGAAAGCGGGCAAACTGGCGTTTGTGGGTGCATTTGAAAACGAATGTATATGTGCAGTTCGCATTTGCCAATACCAATGAATGAACACAGTTTTCAACGCATTAATTCTTAATCCAGAGAAGCGGCTGAAAGCATAAATTATCTATAAAGATTTCTATAATATTGACTAAGAGGTATCCCTTCTTGTCTGATACCCCGCTCTAATTAAAATATGACCATGCCGGCCCGGAGACTAAAACAAGATCATTTACACATTCCTGCCATTGAAAATTCAACATAAAAAAGGCCGGCGACAAAAAATAGTTCAATTTTTTAAACTACATTTGTGTAGATTTTGGTCGCTAGCGGAAAGGTCTCGCGCGGCGTTTGGACGCGTTTCATGTTTTATAACGAGTTTTTCTACAGAAAAGTCGCCAAACGGTCTTTTCCTACAAAAGTGTGAATGCGCCTTAAAGCTACTTCTGCTTATCTGAACCACATCTCATGCGCTGCAAACAAACTATAGAAGCTTGAAATGCTGTATGTTTGATTGGACCAGATTAGTCTGGGACAAGTTAAATAAAGACGACTTCATTAGCTAACAGATACGAGACAGATCTGAAGATTTTGGGTAAATAGCGTCGCTTACAATTATCGACGATAAGAGAGGCAGACGTCATTTCTTCTTTGCGCGCGCCGCCAGGTTTTACTTGGCTGCTACTCTAGTCTGAGCCCGGCCCGAGATCGCTTCGATTAATTTAGTTTTTACTGGTGGTGAAACTTTCTGTGCTCTGGTCGTGGTGCTCCCGATTTGCCTGCATAACCTCTGACTGAAGACTTTCGATAATGTCCGGTAGACAAGGTAAGAGTAAGTAAGATATGGCAGAAAGAAGACCCGAAAGGAGATTAAAAATTTTTCGGAGACGTTTGAGGGGGCCAAGCAACCCTTGGACTTTGTTGACCAATTTGTGTGGATTATGTTTGGGCAGATATGTATGAACTAACTTTGAAGAAAGTTCCAGCCTGTCCCCAAGACATACCGAGTGCCTGTGGCTGGAGTTATGGGCCAATATTTATAAAAAAACCGATGTGCACTTTTAGGTATTTTGGTATAATTGGGGGTAAATGTACCTATTAGGGTTCCGACGATATATCGATATCGATATCGAAAAGTCGATATATCGACCCTTTTTCCAATATCGATATCGATATCGCGATATTTGGCATCGATATTTTCGATATTTTTTACGTGGAAAACTAGGAAAAAACAAAGCTTACACCAAGTTTATTTCTCTGGAACAGTAAAAACAGTTTCTCCTGGACAACTCAGAAACCAACGGTATAGTCCAGAATCCTAACAGTGGCATGATAGCTCTCCAAAACATCAATTCATCGGCATACTCAGCTTTTTGACAGGAACGCTTAGGTTCGTAATCGTAAATGTCTGCAGCAACACTGAAGAGCTGCTCACTCCGCATGCATTTGAAGCAGATATGGGCTAGTATTTCGGCTGAGCGGTGGTGAATTTTCAAATTCCGAGGGGCACCGCCAACTGATGGGTTGTTGAAAGGATGGTAAGCAAAAAAGTCCGATTTTTTTTTACTAAAATCAAGGTATTTGGCATATTTGTCAAGTTAACATACGCTATTCTGTCTGGGCTCATTTATGCCTAGGGTGGGGCATTGGCCTGAGGGGGTCAACCTTTTATTGAAGGGCTTCAGAAGGGTCACTACCTTTTCTACAATTCTCTACTTAATTGATATCAGATTACTGATTGTATCAGTGCTTGACTGATAAGCAGTGAGAGCAGTTTGCTCTTTCAAAATTTCAGATTTTTTTGCTTAACTATAAATATCGATATCGATATCGATCGATATTGAGCTGAAAATATCGATATCGATATCGAATATCGTCGAATTTTGATATCGTCGGAACACTAGTACCTATAGTTTCCGGGCGTAAAATCAGGAACCGACCCCAGATTGAAATAAATACTTTTAATGATCATAGCTAATTATAAATTAACAAGTTTCATCGATAAATAACGATTATCGATTATTTTTTTGGCAAAATTCCAAAATCGTCCAAAATGGTCATGTTATATATCATTTGAGAGCCCTTCGCCTGGCGAGTCTAATGATCACTAGGGCATGCGTCCCCTAGGGGTACTTATCACTATACTGATGCGTCCCCTAGGGGTACTTTTTATGTTTTTAAAACAGGCCCTCCGGAGCGTGCCTTATACTGATGCGTCCCCTAGGGGTACTTTTATGTTTTTAAAACAGGGTCTCTGGAGCGTGCCCTATACCGATGCGTCCCCTAGGGGTACTTTTATGTTTTTAAACCAGGCCCTCAGGAGCATGCCTATACTGATGCGTCTCTAGGGCTACTTTTATATTTGGCAAAACAGGCCTCCCGGTGCGTGCCCTATGCTGATTTAGTGATCATTAGACTCGTCAGGCGAAGGGCTTTCAAATGACATGTAACATGACCATTTTGGACGATTTTGGAATTTTGCCAAAAAATAATCGATAATCGATATTTATCGATAAAACTTGTTAATGTATAATAAGTTATGATCATTAGAAGTATTAATTTTAATGTGGGGCCGGTTCCAGTGGCGTATCCAGGGGGGGTGTAGGGTGTGTACACCCCCTTTGCGGTGGAGGTAGGAAGAAAAGGTCTGTCAAAAATATAAGAAACTAATGAATTATGTACTAAAAGTGTCTATTTTGTGCTCAGAATGCCTTCTAAATGCGTTTTTGAAGGCAAAATTTTCAAAATTTTCTTGCCCTGGTCGGGCAGAAGCCCAACCAGGCCATTATAAACTACTAAGACTTGCAATTTCTGTTAATTTTAAGCTCGGAATGCGTTTTAAACGCGTTTTTGAAGGCTAATTTTGCTAAATTTTCTTGCCCTGGTTGGGCAGCGGCCCAACCAGGCACTTTCAAAATTTTACACCCCCCCTTTCCAAAATTCTGGATACGCCACTGGCCGGTTCCTGATTTTACGCCCGGAAACTATACATTTACCTAATTGGGAAAATATCTCGCTAACCACGCAGGTTACGGAATTATTTGAGTGGGGGATGGATGGATATAAAGTAGACTTAACTGACTTTTAGGGGTCCCTAATGAGAGCGTATATCTCAGGATCTAAGCAGAGCACATTAATGAAAATTTCAGCAATCTTTTAAGAATTTATTTATCTTTCATTTAAGAAAGGATTCATATCCGTTGAGATTTGCCTTAACTGACTTTTAGGGGTCCCTCCATTATACCTATATTAATTAATCACTTTCTTGCTTAGGCTTAGGCTTAGACTTTGGCTCAGGCTTAGGCTTAGGAGTCAACTGAATACGGTAGATAAAATTAAAATTTTTGTTAGGGTCCTCTAAAAGTCAGTTTTGCCACCGCTGTAGCAACTGCAAATCTCAACGGATTTGAATGAATGCAGCTACCCAACCAGACCTCGTCAAACTCTGAAACTGTTAATTCCGGTTAATTTTACGCCAAGACTACCTTTTGAATGCGTTTTTGAAAGCTATTTCTTCAAAATTTTCTCGCCCTGGATGGGCGGCGGCCCAACCAGGCCTCGTCAAACCCTGAAACTGTTAATTCTTGTTAACTTCACGCTCGGAATACCTGTTGAAATACGATTAGTTTTGAATACCAAATTCACCCTTTGCTTTTAGAAAACTATTGGTTTATGCTAGCGTTTATGTAGATATCTGCCGATGCAAAAGAAATCACAAAATTAGGTGCTTGAAAACATTTACTGTTTTATGAGTTTGCTTGTAGAAAGTCAGGGAATTTTAGCACTCAGGTCAGGGAAAAGTCAGGGAATTTGGAAAACCCTGATCCGTATGGAACCCTGTGAAATAATAGCTGTGGATTGGTGTGCATGCGTAAGTTGTCCGTTTAGAAGTGCGCAAATGGCACGCGTTAGAATTTAAGTTTAGAGGTCCAAAAGTGGCCCGAAAAACGGCTGACGAGCCAAATTTGAGTGGGTGTAGCTCCGGTTTTAGGAGGGTGTTTTTCTTCAAATATACGCCGATGGACGTTGTTCGTGGTGTAGTTTATGCTGGCGAATTTTTAGCAGGATCCGTCGGATGAGCTTGCCCATCTAAGCTGACTTTCTCGCGAAATGCATGTTAAAAAACCAGTCACTTTTCGGTTCTAGCCTGTCGGATTTTGAGATGGGCAAAAAAGCTCGATTTCCACTGTAGTATAACTGATGATCTGATTAAAATTTCTCCTTTTTCCTTTAGGTGGTAAAAAGAAGCCGCTGAAGGCGCCCAAGAAAACCACAAACGACGTGACTGACGTCAGTTTTTCAGCTTTTTTGGTAGTTTCAGAGACGAGTCGGTTTTGTGTTGTAGGAAGACGCAGAATTCAAGAAGAAGAAGATGGAGGAGGCGAAGGCACTGAAAGAAATGCAGTCTAAGGCGGCTGGCAAAGGACCTTTGGGTGAGTGCAACCCATACACGTACATGTACCCCCGGGGTCTGTGTTGGCTCTGCAATTTAGTTCAAACTAGTGTTCCGACGATATATCGATATCGATATCGAAAAGTCGATATATCGACCCTTTTTCCAATATCGATATCGATATCGCGATATTTCGCATCGATATTTTCGATATTTTTTGTGCAGAAAAAGTAGGAAAAAACGAAACTGACACCAAGTTTATTTCTCAGCAAAAACAGTTTTTCCTGGACAACTCAGTCGATGACTCAAATCGACGGTATAGTCAAAACCTAACGGTGGCATGATAGCTCTCAGAAACAGCTCAATTTCTCGGCATTCTCAGCTTTCATTTCACGCTTAAGTTCTAAAATGTCTGCATCAACACTGTAGAGCAGCTCACTCCGCACACTTGAAGCAGACATGGGCTAGCTTTTCGGTTGAGCGCGGTAAATTTTCAAATCTTGAGGGGTTACCGCCGGCTGATGGGTATTTGAAAGGATGGTAAGCAAAAAATTCCGATTTCTTACTAAAGTCAAGGTTTTTGGCATATTTGTCATCAACCCAAATTAAAATTCGCTATTCTGTCTGAGCTCATTTATGTCTAATGAGGGGGGCATTGGCCTGAGGGGTCGACTTTTTGATTGAAGGGTTTCAGAAGGCCTCTACCTTTTCTGTGATTCTCTACTTATTGATATCCGATCGCTTATTGCATCAGTGCTTGACTGATAAGCAGCGACAGCAGTTTGCTCTTTCAAATTTTCTGATTTTCTTGCATAACTATAAATATCGATATCGATATCGATCGATATTGAGCTGAAAATATCGATATCGATGTCGAATATTGACGAATTTTGATATCGTCGGAACACTAGTTCAAACTGATTTTTTTACCCGCTCCGGAATCGGAACTGAAGCCGAGTTCGAATCGGAATGAATCGGAATTTGTAACTCTTTCAAAATCGGCTTAATTTTTTGGAATTACCTGCTTTTGACAAACAAACAGTGTTAACACTACTATAGTATAGTAAAACAAAATTCAGTAATACTAGTGGTATTTTACTAGTAGTAAAGTAATAATAAAAAGTAAAATTAAGCCGAATAGTGAAACCTGTTGAGGTGATGGAAACGCGACCCCCGAGTCGTTTTTTCCCGATTTTCTGGCAAGTAATTTTTGCAATTTCGGACACAAAATTGCCAAAATCGCCTGTAAAACAGCACTTTTTAGCTGTATTTGAGCCAAACTAATCGATTTCTAACGATTTTTAGCCGAGAAATTGCGATTATTTTTGCGATTTTTTAGCGTGTTTTAGTGCCAACTCCCTCACTAGAATTTGGGCTGAGACCCAGGTCGGCGCCAGAACCCAAACCCCGTCTCCCTTCTTTGGCGGTTGACCTGCTACATGTGTGCCCTTAGGAATTAAACATTTACCACCCGTTTGCGAAATGCTAGCCCATGTCTGCTAAAATAGGCTAGGTTGACGACTGCACAGCATAAAGACAGGCAGCAGTACAGAACCAATAAATAGCGTTCGGCTTCCTAAAAAAATAACCAAAAGTCCCGATAAATTCCGAGGCCTCTAACTCTAGCCATTAGTTCCGATCGGACTGGTAATCGGAATTCCGGTCGGTGCCTACTTTGGCGTACCACTCTCTCCATTCAGCCATCGCTACTCCCCTTAGTCCCCTCTAGATTTCAAATTTGTTCCTGCCTCAGCTGAAATGCGAGCTCATGTGCTCCCTAGTTCGTCTAGAACCTAGAACACCTGGACGTCAACGTCCGTTTTTATTACAGATCATTGCAACCATACATGTAACAAGTCATCCACCGATGGGGCAGGCGGTTGGGGGTAAGAGCCCAAATTCTGGAGAGGCTAGTAGGGTACTGAATCACTCAAAATCGCAGCTTTCGGCCAAAAATAGTAAAAAGTGTTAATTTAGGCTCACCCGACTGTAAAAATTGCTGTTTTACAGACAATTTTAGAAAATTTGATCCATGAACTTCTGAAAATATTACTTGCCGAAAAAATCAGAGGGGTATGGAAATAATCGCTCAGTGTGAAGAGTCCTCCGATCCGGAAATAGCACATTATTTGGAGGTTCTTGTTTACAAGTAACAGGTCTTCATGGAGATTTGGAGGTTACCTTCTTCGGAGAGCAGGGCAGGTTGGGGCATAAATGGGCGGAAAAATCCGGCGAGGGTGTGGAGAGAGTCTCCGGGGAGGGTCCCATAAAAGTCCAAGAAACGCCTAAAAAGCGAAAAATTTCTCCCTCTGGGAGGGGGTTGTCGTGAGGGCGGGGCATTAACTGCCGAATGGGTTATTGGCCGACAAGGGGCTAAAGCCCCATCACCCCCGGCCCATGTATGGGTTGGGGGTCTAGCGCCTAGGGTAGGGTAAAATAATAAAAAAAGTTTTTTATAGTCTCGAAAAATATTTTTGAAAGATCAATATGCAAATTAGGTAAAAGTGGGAAAATTCACTTACGTACATGCAATTTTTAGTAAATTCTTTGGAAGCAGCCAGCATTTTATCTAGCAACCTGCATAATACTTCATTTGCATTTAGCCTAAACAGCGTTCACCTAGAAGCGCACATGTAACGGGGGTCTGGGGTCTACCCCCACCCGATTTAGGTCAGACCCCCGGATGGGGACCCCAAGACGATGCTTTTTTCCAACCCCCTCCGGCTTTCTGGCAAATAATTTTTTGAGCAAATTTTTGCGATTTTTTACAATTTCAGACACAGAAATTGCCAAAATCGCCTGTAAAACAGCACTTTTAGCTGTATTTGAGCCCAAATTAGCGATTTTTCACCATTTTTAGTTGAAAAAATTGCGATTTTTTCGATTATTAAGAGTTTTTTAGTGCCCAACCCCTCCCAAAATTTGGACTCAGACTTCCGGCTGGCGCCAGACCCCTCAACCCCCTTTGGCCGGGCGGATGACCTGTTACATGTATGCCTAGAAGTGCTTTTAAAGGTAATTTTCGGTGAAAGTACGTAGTTGACCTGTATTGGCGTTATCCAACAGGTTTCTGAACTGACTTCAGGTGCAAAAGTGGAAAAGTTTTTGTACGTACCTGTACTAGCACTTTGGACCCCTTTAAGAAAAATTAAAATTTTAAAGAATAGCAAAGATTTTTGGGTCATGCATGTGCATGGGGGGCATACATGTAACAGCTCCGGGCCGACCTGGGGGGAGGGGGTAGGGGGGTTTCCTCAGATGGGGGGGGGGTCGAGGGGGGTTTCGTCCAGAGGTGGGGTCCAAAAATTCAAATAGCTCCAGAACGCCTGGAAATGCGTTTTTAGCACGTTTTTTTCAGTAAGGATGCTAAAAATCGCAATTTTAAGCTGCCAAATAGCTTTTTAGAGCTAAAAACAAGCAAAAAATGACAAAAAGGGGCTTCCAAAAACACCGATTTCTCTTAAATATCAGCAGTGGAAGCGCCAAATTCGGTTTCCAAAGGCTTTTCAAGTGAATTTTAGGCTAAAAATTAGTGATTTCTGACCCAGTTTGTTGAGCCACCACTAGTACTTGTATTTTTTGTCGGGGGGGGGGGGGCTTAACCTGTCTCGGGGGGTGAGGGGGGTTGGTCTTTCCAGCTGGGGAGTAACCCCCCAAACCCCCCTAGTACATGTATGATGGGGGTGCCTAGCCAGGGGGGACGAAGATGAAAATCTACCAAACGTTGCTAGAGGCTGCTAGAAAGCCTCCAGATGCGTTTTTAAGCCACAGAAATCAATTTTGGCAACTACGCACCCTTCCTCCAGGCAGCTACGCACAAAACTCGAAATTTTTTCAGATTTTCCTGGAAAATTTCGATTTTTTTGGCAATATTTCTATCGGAAAAGTGGGTTTTTTTGGCAATTTTTTGTCGAAAATTTGATTTTTATTGAAAAATTTTTCAATTTAAACCGAAAATTTCGTATTTTTAGGCAAAATTTTGGGAAAAATTCAAATTTCCCACCGAAAATTTGCGCCTATATCCAGGCAACTACGCACGGAGACCTGGCCGTCCCTCCCTGAGCCGCCGACCATGCACATATGTTTTGGGTTTAAAAATTTTCAACAACTGTGGTACCTAGCGCTAATCTCAAACTAGAATTTGGTGAAAGCAAACGACTGGTCAGTTTTGGATGTGTTTGACTTTTCCTTTCCAGGAACTAGCGGCATCAAGAAGTCTGGCAAGAAATGAAACCTGAAAAGACAAAACTTTCAAAGGGCTTGAAACTAACGATTTGACCTAATCGGTGTGCCTACCTATCTATTTCCTCTGTACATCTTTTGAGTATTGCGCTGCAAACATAAACTTTCTGTTTTATTTCTACACCAATTCTGCATGTTCTTTTTCGGTGCGCTAGCCTTAAGTTCCCCCGGTTTTGGGGATGTTGTCACTTCCATTGCAGACCTAATTGGGAAAACATGATAGTTTATGCAAACTACTACAGCCAGAGTGCGAAGAACACTGAATACTTGGAAGACACCCCAATACACAGTTGGCATTCAATTAAATGGGCTAGTGTTCCTAAAACTCAGTGACTTGAAGGCCATTTTCTGGGCTGCTGGATTGTTGTGAAGACTCTTGTTCCGGTTCAACATAATGACATTTGGTCAGACTGCGACCAACTACAATTCCAAAGTCAGGGTCGAAATACATCGGCGAACCTCTGCGCGTTGTTAGAGCAGAACTTTTCTTGCGCAGATAGGCCGATCGACGGCGCTGCTCGGTAAATTCTTCTTCCACTTCCGCCTCGGCCACTCGTTTCAGGCAGTGAACCAAGCAAAACAGCAGTATCAGGAAGAAACTCGCTACTATTATGTAGGCAAATATGTAAATTATAAAGCCGTTTGAGATTTGAGTGCCAGTGAACATTTAAAAAAGGAAAGAGTTGTGACTGTGGTTGCAAAGTCTTCTCGTTCAGTTGTTCGATTGACTATAAAATGAAGCCGTAAAATTAAACTTGCAGCTGCTCAATCAGAGGAAAAGCAATTGAAAGTAGAGTTGAGCAAAAATTTGGAACGCTTCACGAATTTGCGTGTCATCCTTGCGCAGGGGCCATGCTAATCTTCTCTGTATCGTTCCAATTTTAGTATATGTCCATGGAATGGACAGGCACGTTATGTGGTTTGGCGCTTTTTATTGGCGTCGGCAATTTTGAAACCTAATTCGGACGTGTTGTCGCGTTTCGTAACAAGTGTGCTTAACTAAAGCTACGACCGCTTGCCGATCCATGCGCCCTCTGACGGCCGGCTGTGCAAACACGGACTGCGGAGATTTTAGTCACTTAATAATATATACAGTCATGTCTCGTTAATCCGGACCTCGTTAATCCGGATTTTCGCCTTCCGGACAAGATTATGCCAGGTCCCAATTTTCTCCCATGTTATATGACTCGTTAATCCGGATTCGTTAATCCGGACAGAAGATTTGGGGTCCCAACTTCGAAATTTGTATGGTAAAGTGATTCGTTAATCCGGATTTGGTTAATTTGGACAAATTCCATGCGCAATTTTTCAATTCAGGACTGAATTTTCAATTCAATAATGCTTTTCCTTGAGTCAGAATGTGATTTTTTTGCCTTTTTAGGAGCTATAATCAGCTGAAATAAGTTTTTGGGTTTTAATTTAGGAGGTACAGCTGCAGAATCTGATATACAATTAATGCTTTGCTGTCATTTAGGTCTTTGACACGAAAAACAGTGTTTTAGCTTTGATTCGTTAATCCGGAAATTCGCCAATCCGGACAAAATTGGTCGGTCCCTACTTGTCCGGATTAACGAGACATGACTGCATATTTATTTATAGATCGTTCAACTTAGTACGTGTTGTATACAGATGTCGTATCATACATGTAACAGGGGGTCTGCCTCTGCCTCTCACCCGACTTAGGCTAGACCCCGAGACGATTTTTCCGACCCCCTCTAAATCGCCTGTAAACAGCAGTTTCTAGCCGTATGTGAGCCCAAACTCGTGATTTTTTAAGGAATTATATTTTACAAATTGCGATTTTCTGCCATTTATGCGTCCCTTCGGCGGATGACCCTGTTATGTTACCTATGTGTAGTATGGACAAACATCGTGTAGGCATGCGTCATTGTTATTGAAATGCATCATCTACATTATCTGTGGAATTGGATAGCTAAAGCAACTGAATGATGAACTTAATGTTTACTTGGTTGCTTTTACTCTTACCTTTACATTCAACGGTTCTAGGTATACATTCCTCTTTTTGCGACTCTTTATAGACAAACCCTAATCTGCACTAGCCTACTAGCGCACTACTCAAAATAAGGATTATATAGGCCTAAAGAGCTTGAAAGAAAGGTTGTGTTTGTTTTACTTCTTTCTCTGTTATCTTGAGTGCCACGCTGGTGCAGATTACGGCTTTGACAATTCAAAAACAGGTGCTGCAAAACAAAAGGAAAGTCCGCTTGAAATGGATGCCATGGGGATGCCGTTTTCGCTAGGGGACCTTTACGATGCCTACAACAACGTCCTTATACCGTCAGCCTCTTTGTGGAGTGCAACAACCTTGCACAACAGGACACAGTCCAGGGTTCATTCCAGTGCCAGACTGGAGGTTCAGCAGTCGGACAGTCTTGAAGCGAAGCTGTACAAGTTCGATGTCTCGGCTGGAATCAGTGTAAGTCACGTAATTCTGTTTGTAATAGCAAAACAGTAACACCCATACATGTAACAGGGTGGTCTCGGGGGTCTGCTCCCCACCCGACTTAGGCCAGACCGCCGGGATGGGGACCCCCAAGACGATGTTTCCACCCCTCTCCGATTTTTTTCCGCAAATTTTTGCGATTTTTTGCAATTTCAGACACAAAAATTTTAGCACTTTTTAGCTGTATTTCAGTTTTAGTGTCCAACCCCCTCCCAAAATTTTGGCTCAAACTGCCGATCGGCACCAGACCCCCAACCCGGATGACCTGTTACATGTTACATGCAACCGGGAGCGGAATACCGGGATTCGGGAAAACCGGGATTACCGGGAAATGAGAATACTGGGAAATACCGGGATTACCGGGAAATCGATCAAAACGCATACATCATGATAAAACATAAATGTTTTCAACATCCGGCTTAGCTATTCATACCATTTCTAGTCGGTTTTCTCAAGGATTTCTCGCATAATTGGCTAAACTACAGTAAACTGTGAGATCAGATTTATGTTGAATGATTTAGTGAGTTGGTTTGGCAAGCACCAGGCAGCTCGATGCCAATTGGACCAAAAGAGTTTTGTAAGAATAAGCAATCACTGAATGGCTTTGCTCAATTGAATTGCCTTATATAGTAGGAAGCTTAGAAACATAAAGTTTAAAGCCTAAACCAATATAAAAATATTTGGAACAAAAGGAAAAGCTGAAAAACATGGCTGTTCGCTTAAATTGAGCAAGTAGCAGTCACTTGAAAACTTATTCAAAGTTTTGCGTGCCGCTGATACTGGTAAAAAAGTGTTTGGTATACAGCAGATGTCACTGAAATACAACGTACAGGGTGTCTAAAAAATGATCACATTTCTTTTTACTGCCATTTCCGCAAATGTTGACCAAATAGGCTGAAATTTGGACCATAGGTGGCACAATTCGGGGAATTTTATGTGTTAAAGTTTGGTGCACTAGGCTTAACTCATTCCCGAGAAGTTTAAAAAAAGTGAAATTTGGTAATTTCAATAGCGAAAGCCGGTCACCGAAAAAACGTTGCATTACATTATCGCCTAAACTCTAACGATAGCGTTGGAGTTCATGCGTCAACTTTTTACAAACGAATTACCCTGAACTTCTGCGTTTACACTCCAAATTTCATCCAATTCCGACAAAAATTAGAAAAGATACAAGAAAAGGAAATGTTTCCATTTTTCGTAACCGGCTTTCACTATTGAAATTACCAAATTTCACTTTTTTTGAAATTTCTCGGGAATGAGTCAAGCCTAGTGCACCAAACTTTAACACATAAAATTCCCCGAATTGTGCCACCAATGGTCCAAATTTCAGCCTATTTGGTCAAAATTTGCGGAAATGGCAGTAAAAAGAAACGTGATCATTTTTTCGGTGACCGGCTTTCACTATTGAAATTACCAAATTTCACTTTTTTCGAAATTTCTCGGGAATGAGTCAAGTCTAGTGCACCAAACTTTAACACATAAAATTCCTCAAATTTTGGCACCTATGGTCCAAATTTCAGCCTATTTGGTCAAAATTTGCGGAAATGGCAGTAAAAAGAAATGTGATCATTTTTTTGAGACACCCTGTACATAGTATCTGCAAAAAGCAGTCAATACTGCTAGAAATTATATTTTGCGGTATACCCGGTATTTCCCGGTATTAGAGAATGTGAACCGGGATTAGAAACCGGGAGTAAAAATACCGGGAATTCCCGGTTCTTCGGGAAATACCGGGATCCCGGTTGCATCACTAGTTACATGTATAATAACAGCAATGTGCTTACGAACTGGAGGTCCCATCCCGAAATCGTTCCTATGAGTTTTTTCGGAAGACGTTTCTGGCCTATAGCGATTTTTGACCTGTGTATGAGAGAAAACGGATTTGAGGATTGTTGGCTAAAAGAAAATTTAATAATTGAATAACTGATATTAGCACGTCCACTTAGGAGAGTCGATTCCAGGTTGTGCAGAAGACTATGGCCTAATCTAGTAACACAGCACTTTATCTATAAAGGTTTCAAGTTTCGGAAGCTTAGGCCCAACAGTTCCAGGGAAATGACGACTTCCCCAAACGTCCAAAAATCGTGCTCCTGGCATTTCCCCACTTTTCTAGCTCAGCAGTGGGTAAATACGGGAAATACGTCGGTTTTAAAATTCCCTTTGTACAGCAGTTTCAAATGAACCGATACAAAGTATGGCAGGGGGGTCTGATTTGAATGTATGAACGGCCGGATCTATTCTATTTGATTGAAGCTGCAACTGTTGCAAGGCAAAATCGAAGTGACTGGCTCGGCTCGGTACCTAAGAAATAAACGGAGATCTAGTCGTGTAGCCAGAATTATTCTGCATTACGAAGCACTAACTCACTGGAAGAAATTGCCCATGGAAATTTTGATAAGGCCCGAATACAAACGAACTCAGTTGAACTGGCTGAAAACCATGAATGCCACACATGTGGTGGCCAAAATACAGTACGGCGGCAACGCTGCACTGATTTTTGACCGGGAAGTTGGAGAAAGCGAAGATGCTCAAATAATAAAAGGAAAACTCAGCGTAGCAGTAAGAGATATGCAATGTATCCGTTTATTAATTTAGTCGTTCGCTATTACTTTTGAGTTTTAGTGAATGTAGAAGCGAATGTTAGTGCAGAACTTGCGACAAACGACACAGAATTTGTTGACAAAATTTCGTGTAGATTCTACGGTGATGTACTGTTGAACCACATCAATCCAGTGGGTTATAAGAGTGCTATGAAAGCATACGAGGTGAAGTTTGAGTGACGGTGCGAAGTAAATATTGATGGCTGCTGATTTAGAAACTGCCAAGTTTGATAACGGAGCGAACGGCAGTTCCGATTCGGGTATGGCTGTTTCCAGTCAGTTTGCTGACAGACACCGCTGAACAGTTCTTTTATGACTTGCGAAGGGATCTGATCAACCAAGTAAGAAAATAGTCATCTGGTTAAGAAAAGTGTAGGAAAGATAAAAATACAGGTGACATTTCTTTTTGCTGCCATTTTCTCAAATTTTGACCAAATTGTCTGAAATTTGAATCGTACCGGAGATTACCGCTTATAAGACCACCATAGTTAGAAGACCATGGTCTTTAAATAGGTTTTTGTTTCCAGTTAAAAGACCACGGTCTTCAAATTGGTGGTCAGAAAACTTGGTTCATAGACACCCATTTTCCAGTTAAAAGACCATGGTCTTAGTTTAATTGACCGATTTTAGCACACAATTAACTGTTTTTAAAGTGAACAAAAGCTGTCCATCGTGAGAAAACAAAGGCAAAAGTACATAATATAGATAAAACATGATTCTGATTTTTGTTTTGAACGCAATACAGTACCTGCTATGCTTCAACACAACCTTTCTTTTTGTAATTTCAAGTAAAGTTTTACAAGTCAAGCGTAAACTGGTAAGGCATGTCTGGAACAGCCATCTAAATGAAAAACAAATTACACTATTGGCCAAAAATCCTTTTTTGGAGTAAAATAACAATTTCCAGTTATAAGACCAGGTCTTATAAGTGGAAAACTCCGGTAAGTGCAAAAATAGTGGGAATTTTATGTATTAAAGTTTGGTGCATCAGGATTTACCCAATCCTGAGAAATTCAACAATATATGAAATTGATAAACTTCAATTAAATATAAAACAGCATCAAAAAAGGAAACTTTTCTTTTTGCTGTATATTCTTTAATTTATATCGAAATTGGATGAAATTTCAAATACGAGTGTATATCCGCAGATATTTTGTACGGTAGGTCAAAAGTTCTGGCATTAATCAGTGCATATCGCTAGTACTTGGAAGCTAAAGAAAATCAGCGTTTTTACTGCAGGAAAATGAAGAACGTGCAAACTCTGAGAACTAAGGAATAAGAACACCATCCAGATGACCTCCGTTTGAGTTAATACACTGCTGCAACCGTTTCCCTGTTTCTGCAGTTTCTAAATTGAAATTTCTCAATTTTATAAATTGTTGAATTTCTCAGGATTGGTAAATCCTGATGCACCAAACTTCAACACATAAAATTCCCACTATTTTGGCAGTTATGTTTCAAATTTCAGACAATTTGGTCAAAATTTGCGAAAACGACAGTAAAAAGATATGTTGTCATTTTTTTGGGACACCCTGTATTAAAACTGGGAAAACTACTGAAAATTTGATACGTATCTGCAAAATCTGTAAAATACTAGATTCAGTATCTCAGTTTTTAGTTGGTGAAAGAGATGGATGGTATAGAAGAGGCAGTGGTTCGGGCAAACGGTCTGTTAGAAATCAGAATCACACAATCCATGGCAACAATGAAAGCACACATCCAGCACTTCAAACGGAATCTCCGGCTTTACAAGACGCAATTCCAACAAAAACTACTAATAGTTCCAAAGCTGGAAAACGCCAAAACTGTTAGAAATGTCGAAAGTGAATTGAACAGATTTCTATTGGACCATAGACAGTCGCCTTTCTCACGATACAAAGTGGATGCATGGTTGATTGTATGTCCACAGGCTTAAAATATAAAAAATGAGTAAATATAAGTGCAGCTTTAGACAAAGGAGAGAGAGGCTGGAGCACTTGAGGGCTTATTTGGAAGTGGAGAAATCGACACCGACCAAGAAGTCGGCGATTTTGAGAGAGCCATCTTTGATACCGACTACAGCACTGTCTTTGTCACTAATTTGCACTTATACCACAAACAAGACAAGTATTTAGAAACGCAAACAGTAAGCAACAAACTTTTAAGTTAATCCGAAAATAGGAATCAATTTTCAGGATTACCTAAACGGATCAGCATCAGTACCGCATCATCCAGGCTTTTCTTGGTTGAATTGCAGGAAAGACAAGAAGAGATGCGAAAACTCGACTGGAAATGACATTGTGGCCTTGTTCATGATGCTTAGAAGAGTCGGCACCTTAGCTAACAGAACGCCATCTAGATACAAAGTATTGATTAAAGATGAACCAGCAGAAAAGAAGATTAGAGTAAAAGTTGAGATTTATTACACTGGAACAAAGCTGATGGTTTTAAACAGCCCGCCGGAGGTAAAAGTTTCAAAATTAGGTACTGAAATTCCTTTTTTTTATTCTTCCCACAGTCAGGGAAATAACAACATACAGTATAGATAAAAAAAATATCCCATCGCTTTTTCGGCCTTCACTCAAACGTTTCGTTCTCAGTCACTTCTTTACCGATTTGGCTCAAATTTTCAGCACAAATTAACAATATGGTTGGCTAAATATTCTGCAAGTGTGGTGCCAAAATTCCGACTCATACTGTTTTATGACCTGAAAACTAGGAATGAGGGTGGTCCACGCAAATTTATTTTTTTTCGGTAATACAAGGAGTACAGTCCTGAAACTTGCAGGAATGATTGGTGTTGCCATTGGGCATAACATACTAAGCGGGCAGCCCTGTAGCTCAAAGGGCACTAAAATGGGGGAATTTCAAAAACATGACGAAATATGACATTTCTTCGTAAAACCGGCAAAATGACGATTCTAAAGATTTTCAATTTTCAAAAAACGCTGCAGGGATGGTTAATATGGTGTGGAACAGAGCTTAACTATCAGGTTCATTTATTTGTCGAACTTCCTGCTACAATCTATGTTGATTAACAACAGATTCAGTGCTTTGATTCTAGAAGGTGCAGATTTCTTAACTATGGGATTTTCACTCATGTTTTTGAAATTCCCCCATTTTAGTGCCCTTTCAGCTACAGGGCTGCCCGCTTAGTATATTATGCCCAATAGCAACACCAATCATTCCTGCAAGTTTCAGGACTGTACTCCTTGTATTGCCGAAAAAAAATAAATTTGCGTGGACCACCCTAATTCCTAGTTTTCGGGTCATAAAACCAGTATGAGTCGGAATTTTGGCACCACACTTGCAGAACATTTAGCCAACCATGTTGTTAATTTTTGCTGAAAATTTGAGCCAAATCGGTAAAGAAGTGACTGAGAACGAAACGTTTGAGTGAAGGCCGAAAAAGCGATGGGACATTTTTTTGATCTATACTGTATATGGTACCAGTACACATACATTGTATAGTATGTTGTTATTTCCCTGACTGTCCCAGGAGTTCTGGAACAACACCGGTGAACTTGAGTTCATTTTGAGTACTATGCGTGGAAGCAGGGACTATATCTTTGTGAGAATATTTGACACACATGACAAGGCTACTGCTCAGATTTACGGCGGATTTTACAAACTCGTGAAGGTCCCTGACAAG
>JASANB010006552.1:0-34962 GCA_030248155.1 Sabatieria punctata
AAAAATGGTCAGGCAGTCTTGGAAAGGTCAGGGAATTTTGAGTCTGGTCAGAGAAAATGGGACTATCAGACACGTTAAAATGAGCCCGAAAATTGCTGCCTACCCAACGTTGAGGGGGGTGTAGCTCCGTTTACAGCGGTTGCTGGTGGCCGGGCATGCACCGTTGGTCTTCGACTGTGCTCTATTTTAGCAGATATTAATATCAGCCAGCCAGATCCGTGAGATGACCCTGCTTGCCCCGTCTCTTCGGCACCAAAGCTGACTTTCTCGCAAAATGCATTTTAATTCTACTCCGCTTATATCTGTGTGAGAATTATGACGTCTTGTTTGTTTGCAAGGATGCTCAGTGCCGATCAAAAATTGACAAGCACACTGCTCACACATTGAGTTCTACGCAATAACAGAGCCTCGTGACAGCATTTGATTTATTAGAAAGCAATTTACTTACCGCTGCCAATGAATTCACGTTGTTGTCGGCGATGGTAAACGACCAACCAGTCACCGAAACGAAAATAACAAACTGCAAAAACATTGCGTCCTTCCCGCTGAGTGTAGATGCTGAGCTTTTAAAGACGAAAAAATGGGCTTTAACCTAGACACAGAGACTCTAAACAAAACAACTAATTAGTGGCCTTAAAGCATGTCATCCCTGAGGAATGTCACCAATTTGCGACTGAAAAATATCTATTGCAGTAAAAATGCAGACCAGTGTTCATGCCAATGAAAAATTTAGGTTGCATACTCTACAGTCTCAAAGCCTTACAGATTCGACTATTAAGCCATTGGTCGTCCTATTTTATGAAGATTTTGGATTTACATGTAGCACGATTAATTGATCAGCTTTATGTCGAGCACATTGAACAATAAAAATACAAACGTACTGTATGTACACTGTACAAAGTACGTATACTGCTAGACTGTGCTCATCAATTTTCAACCAGATCGAGTTGCTGCTGACGAGAGCTTTCGGACGGAGTTATTTTTCTTCTTGTGTTCTGTCACCATTTGTTCCTGTTTGATGTTGGCGATGTAGGTTTCTATCACAATTGTGATTGGAAGTGATATGATTAGTAGGCCTGTTATCATCATAATACTGGCCGCTATTTTGCCCACTGAAAATGTCAACTCACAAATTAGCCAGATTAACAGTCAGAAATTTAACAAGGCCACCTCACATTAGAGATGTGCACGGGCACCTTTTTTCCGGCCCGGCCCGGCCCGCCCAAAATCCGGCCCGGCCCTGTCCGGCCCGTTAATTTTGCTTTGTCTTACTAATTTTTTGAAAATTTGGCATGAATTTTCAGATTAAAAGCTAAATTTCATGTTAAGCTTTGGAAATTGGCAATTTAAAAAAGCGAATTTCAAATTTATGCTTGCTTTTAATTAGAGTGCGAACTGGTATTGGGTTGTTTTCCAGGAATTGGATATTGGGGATTTTTACCGGCAGCCAAGGCTGCCGGTATAAGATTAGCTTTTCGTTAAGCGTGTAGGATGCAATTGCATCTTAAAGCGTGTGTTCTAGGCGCCGTTCGGCTCGCTCGTTGTAAAGCTGCTAGCCTTTAGACACTCCATAAGGAAGGAGAGTTTACTCGAACAGTTCGTTCTCAGTCATTTCTCTATGAATTTGGCTCCGATTTTCAGGATTTATTAACAAGATAACTGGCTACCTATTGCGAAAGTTTGGCCCGAAAATTCCAAGTCCTGCTGGTTCCGTGGCTCGAAAACTGACAACAGTGTCCTAACCCGACACTTTTCTGTTGGTTCCATGGCTTGGTTAGGCAGAAGAAACGGTGGAAGAGGAAGAAAAGTGATAGTTTTGGTGGTAGCGCTGATTTGTAGTAAAACTGGTACCGATAGTAAAACAAGGCCGACCGATAGCAAAACACGACAGGAAGGCAAGAAAGACACGTTGTTGCGCAGTTAAAGAAAGTAGATAGTAGAAAATGGAAAGGAAAACCGGGTTGACGATGGCTGCTGACGACGCTCTTTAACCGACCAATAATCGCGTTATTGGTGAGCCGGACGGAGGAGGAGACGACCCGAGCGCTACCCAAGCCACACTGAGGCAATTGGAGCAGAACGCGGCAAAACTGTACTGCAGGCAGTTAGGAAGGCTGAGACGGTTCACTTCAGGAGACGTCGAAGCCTTATCGTCTGTAGGAAGGCAGTTTTTCTACGGTTGACTTTAACACGCAACCAGCCACTAGACATACAAAACAGCCAAAGTCACTAAACCAGGCAGACTTAGGGCCCGCCAGACAGACGTAGAATGTTCTAGAAAGACATCACTCAAAATATCAGCCAATCACTAGCCTTCGTTCTTCTCGGCCCTCTCCTGATTGGTCGGAAGAACCGCGAGGAGCTCGGCGATCAGCTGCCAAACCACGCCCTGTCTCGTATTTGCCGTAGGAGCCGGTTCTCGCAGCGCGCCCTGCGTTGTCAAGGGGTCGGCGGCAGTTCGAAAAAGGACGGGTCTGTACACGGCCCCCTTCTAAGTCGGCGACGTCCCCGGCACCGTAGCACTCTCTTCCGCCGGTTCTGATGGTAGGTCCGTCCGTGCCCAGTTCGGTCTTGAATCAGCAAAGAGACAGGGAAGTTGTTGCACCGTCGATCTGCTGGCTTCTTCGTACCCCTTGTTGGTAGGTAGGTAGTAGTGGTAGTGTTTCCGGCTGGTTGATACATCCCGGCCTCTCTCGTCAGCGTTCCCACAGATGGTAGTTAGTACCGGGCAGGCGACAGAGGCAACTTCATACCTCTGTAGGGTCTCCCTTCTCACGTCGCACAATTGACGCACATCAACCGTCCAGACTTGGTTGTTGGTTTACCGGCGCCCCGTGACTAACACACAGCTGGGATAGCCAGTGCTAGGTCGTAGCATCATAGCACCGGGTCTGCGAACAGTGTTCAAGTAATGGCCGGAGGATCATAGTGACCCCTTCGGCCCGATTAGCACCGACGTAGGTCCTTAGTCCAGCGACCGTCCTCTTTTCTGCAGCTACCGTTGTTGTCGTTGTTCAAGGGTGGTACAGGCCACCCATCAGCTGGTAGATTGACAAGTTGCAGAGATCCTCACTTATCACATTGGTCACGGCGTCGGTGGCAGAATCAAGTAGTTGATAGGCGGACGCTGGTAGTCCTCCCACACGTCGACGTCCGCAAAGAAACGAAGTGGTAGGCGGCCAATACTACGGGCGGCCGCAGTGTAGGTGAGGTGCAGCCGATAAATTACCGAGATGACTCCATCTCGGTGCTGCCCATCAGCTGGCACGTTGGCAGGGTACCGAAGTGATAGCTTATCACGTCGGCCGCAATGTCCCTGGCAGAGTCAAGTAGTTGGTAGTCCCTCCACACGTTGACGTTCGCAAGAAAACGAGGTGGTAGACAGCCAACGCTATTGACTGTCGAAGTGTAGAGGAAGTGTAGCCGGTAGGTTACCGAGATAGTTTTTATCTCAGTGCCGCTCATCAGTTGACATGTTGGCAGGGCACCGGCATATTAGCTTATCCTGCCAACCGCGACGTTAATGGCAGGACCGTGCCCAACGGATGTTGGGCGAACACCGGCAGCTCCTCCTTATGCTGACTCCGGTCATTACCAGGGTCGTTGGCTAGACACCGGGCTGTCCTCCACTCCATTCCACAGCTTACATCACCGGGCACCGCACAGGAGAGGTGGTAGTGAAGGGTAGACACTTCTGAGAGCCGGTCAAGTGGTTGGGTGACATCATGTAGAGAGAAAAGAAAGAAAAAGTAAATACATACACTATGTACAACGCAGGTAGTGACACTCAGTGCTCAGCCGCCGTTTCGATGCCGTGGTCCGGTGGTTCCGGGTCCTGGCTGGCGTCCCCCACAGTAGTTTCAGCTAGCGCTCTCTCCAATTCCGCGATACTCTCGCTCTCTTCTTCTCCTTGTTCTTCCGGCAACGTAGGGAGAGGAGGGGCGGTAGCCTGCAGCCGCTCAACCTCTCGCTGGTGCAAGAAGCTGGGTCCTTCCAATTCTGGGTAGCAGCGAGATAGATGTTGTACATGCACACGACGGGGCGTCCGATCTCGGCCCCCTACTGGCACAACGATGGCTTGGTACCCTTGTACCTCAACCACAGAATAGGGGCCAGTGTACTGCATTGCCAACTTCGTCGTTCGTACGCTGGGGTTGTAATGCATCACCTTGTCGCCGGGCTTCACTCTGTTCTTAGCGGCGGTCCAAATGGCGGCAACGTTTTCTGGCCCAGCCGAATTCTGCGCCACGCACTCCAGTCTTCCTCCCAAGTTGGATTCCGTCCTTGACTCCGGTCCCCCTAGTACCTGTGACAGCCAGGCCACCAGCAGGTGGGGAAACGCTTTGACTCCTGGCAACCCCACTAGCAGCGGATATGGGCACTTCATATCCACTGTGAACCGCACCGTTGCCTGATGTCCTTGGTAGTTGAGGGTCACGTCCACCACATGCCTACTCTTTCTGCCACCTCCAGTGAATCCTTCTAAGATGACATCCTGCGCCCAGTGTAATCTGGTCTTCACTCCTTGGGACTTTCTTTCTGCTAAGATGATTCGCAGTCCTTCGCGGCCACACAGATTGGTAACCGCTCCTGTGTCAATGAGTACCGGCACCTCTGCGGGGCCGATACCAACTGTCAGCAGCTGCAGCGGGCTGGTGTCGGGTCTTTTCAGGCCCGATTCCTCATCTGCTGATTCTGTTTTTTGAGGCGGCATCGTTGGTTGGCTCGCTGCTACTTCTTTCAGGTTTCCCTCTTCGGTGGTCGTGTAGCCCTTAGAGAGTCTTGCTGCCTTCTTGTAGGCCAGGTCGTCTACTGCTTTGTTCTTATCGGGTGGGTTTCTTTTCACCCACTCGGTCCAAGCTTCCCGCGTCCACATCTGATTTTTCGGCAACGATTTTACTCCTCCTCTGGTGTAGCCTTCCGGTGGCTTCCGGCGGCCACTCACGAGAGATGTAACTGCCAATCTAGAGGTATTAACCATTTTCGATGGTGAACGCGTTGACCAGGCGACTCGAGGGAGCGATTTCTCTGAGGATTCCATGGAGTGGAAATCCCCTCCTCCTCCAGCAGGCTCAAATCGTTGCATGGCTCTTCTGGCATCTGCAAGATTGAAGCAACCTTGCTCGATGTCGTGTTCTCGAGCTTTTCGTCACAGTTTAGGAGTGAGTCCTCGGAAGAATATCAGTAGTTGCCACTCAGTCAGGTTGCCAGTTGGCTCTGCATAGTGTAGCCGCAAAGATTGCCGTTCTATTTCCTTGCAGTAGTCGTCGAGAGACAGGTTCCCTTGGGTAAGGTGAAGTAACTCCGTTTTCACCTCCAGGGCCCGTTCTCCAGGGAGGAATCGGTCCAGCAAAAGCTGCTGCACCTGGCGATACTCGGATCGCTCATGTCGGGGCATGGTGTCGATGATGGCTTGCGTGGTTTTAGGCAAAGCGCTCTTGGCCAATGCCACTTTGGCCTCCTCCTCAACAACCTTGGCGAATACGAAATATTCCTCCAAGTCGTTGAGAAATTGGCGCACGTCCTCCACATCTGGGTCGAATCTGGGCAGCTTTATGGATCGCAGGTAGTATGGCTCCCTTTGTTGATCAACTACACGTAGCTCAAGATTGTGTAGAGTGTCCTCCACACGACTGAGCAACTTAGCAGTAGGCTGCTGCTGTTTGGTGTTATTGTCCTGCGCCTCTACATAGTCAGACACTGCCTGTCTCGGTCGTGGTTTCAGAGCGGTCTCTCCTTTCCTCAGAGTCTGTTGGTTGACCGCCCGTTGCATGTGTTGCAGCCCAGCGGAGGTTAGGTCGCGAATCCTCCTTGCGTCCTTCAACCAGTCTGACTCCTCCTCCTCACCCATCGAGCGGGCGGTGGAAAAACTAGCCGTTCTGGTATGCACCGGTTCAGGTTCAGCTGGCTGCGGCTGTAGAGGCAGTGACGTGGCTCCGGCTGGACGTATACTGCCACTCGCAGAGACACGCTGTGTTGACTGGCTGCGAATGTGGGCCGTAGACACTCCCGTTTTGACAGTCTGTTGTGGCTTCTGCCAGGCAATGTCTCCCTCACGATCTTCACACTCTCTCCGCTCACACTGACTGCCGGTCACTGAATGGGAGCGGCTGGCGGTAGAGAAAGACACGTCCTCATCACACTGTTCAGTAGGTGACTCTCCCCCGGCCACCGCTCGAGGCAGAACCATAGCACATTCCTGCGCAGGGCTGGTGAAGATTGGACCAGCATAGCCAGGTCCCAGCGGTCCTCTCCATGCCTCTGTTTGAGATAGCGGGGGTGGCTGCAGAACCGACAGAGTAGGTGGTAGCGGCCCTGTCGCATCGATAACTGTATCTGGCGGCAGCAGTAGTCTCTCCGAGGTTGTGCATAGCGCCCCATCCCATCTCTCAGCCATCCTCTGCAGGGTTTGTTGCAGAAACTCCTGCAGCCGTTGACGATTCTCCTCCACCTCTCGGCAGAGAATCTGCAGCTGTTGTTCCATCATTGTCGACACTAGCTGGTGTACATCTTGCCGCACGGCAGTCAACACTTCGGCGGCCAGGGAGGCGATGTATTCAGCCCTAGCTCGAGTCTGCTGTTGTTCAAACCATTCGCATTCTGCATCTGAGGCGGCCGGTCCAGGAACACACTGCAGTCGTGGTTGGTGAGTGTAAGGAGACTCCATGTGGGAGAGTCGGTCCATTTCAAGCTGCTGTTCAGGTGCAGACCTTCCAGCCGCCACTTGGGATCGAGCGGCAGCCTCAATCGCGGCAGGTGTAGCTGATCGAGCAGAATCTGGCCATTGCACCGGCACAGGAACGTTGAACGTTGGATCAGCACAGCTGAGACTCATGGGAGTGTGTGGCGGTGACTGTAGAGCATGACAGTTGACTGGACCTGGACGCGGCAACAGTCCTGGCTGGACTGATGGTTGTGGAGGAGCAGGTCTCCTTCCCAGTGACCGTCGGCTGTAGCTAGCACCTGGCGAACGATAACTGGCCCTGGGGAATTGTTTCGCTTTGCCACTAGCCAGTTGGGTAGGCGACTGGAGCGTGGAACGCAGTCCCTCACTCTCCTCCTGCATCTGTCCATGAAGAGCAGAGTCTAGTGGTGCCTCCTGTAGCTGCTGTTGCCACCACGTGCTGCCTGTCCTCTCTGTTAGCTGACTTTGTTGTTGATCATGGCCCGTTTCTAGCACAGCCGTAGTACGAGGTAGCAATCGGTGTGCAGCTGGTCCGCCATGAGAACGCGGGCCGTCATAGAGACAGCCACCTCCGATGGGTTGTTGATTGACACTCCCTCCATCTGTAGTTGTTACTAGCAGCGTTGGTCGCCCGTAGGTGGTATCAGCTACTCGGTCACACATGTGGCAGTCAGTAGCTTGGCCGGTAGTGTTGCACAGGTTGTTGCCATAGCGTGAGCAGGAAATAGTGTCTGCACTAGCTCGCTGGTTGCATATACAGCAGCCGGAGGCTCGGCTGTCAGTGTCGTCCATCTTACGCCGACCAATTGCAGTAGAGGCAGCTGGCTGTTCCTCCTCTCCAACAGCAGTAGTGGTAGTTGTTGCGGTGGCAGCAACTTGTTGCTCTCCTACCACTTCAGAAAGAGGTTGGTGGTAGACAACTCCTGGACTAGTTGTCTCTGCTGTAGTTGGTTGTCCGTCAGCCCCGAACGCCACAATAGCATGAGGCGTCTTATAGTCGGTGACCCACTTGGTAGTAGGCTGTGTTGACTGCTTATCCCTTCTACTGAGCACATCACGCTGACCGGAGATGTTGACGATTGCTTTCGGCCAGCGCTTAACCCACCCAGGTGGGCGGGAGCTGCTGGGAGAGTCGGTAGTAGTACGTTGTTGTTGTTGGGGGTCGTCATCCAAAGAAGTGGACTCAATGGCATGTAGAGGAGGCTGAGGGATCGGCACTCCCTCTTCTGTAGGTTGGTGACTGACACGTTGTTGTATAGATGGCTCACTGGCAGTGTCTCTGCACTCTTGTCTGACTATGGCCCTGCGGGGAACAATTCCTCGCAGCTCCTCCAAATCTGACAGATGTATCGACTCTACCTCTGCGTTGGCGAGCTGGTCCAGTCCCTCTGTGTTGCCCAACGAAGGAGCGGCAGAGGTGCGAACTGCCCGAGAGTAGACCGATTTCTCACTGCCTTGGGGTGTTGGCAGGAATGTAGGCTCAGCAAGCTGCCCATTGCCCGGCCCACTACAGCACACAGGTTCCCAGTCATCTGGTGTGGCCGGTCCAGAGATACATTGACGTTGTTGTTGTTGACAGGTGTGTGGCGATTCCTGGAGCACTCTGGTCTCAGTGCTCTGCTGTAAATTCTGCCACACGACCTCCCTGTTGGCACTACTACCAGTTTGTTGCTCACTCGGACTACTAGTCGCCGAGCAGGAGTGAGTGGTGGTGTAAGAGGGTCCATGTTCACACTGTTTGTCAAGTGAATCGCTCCTGGCTGGTTTTTGCAACAGGCGAACACTCCTGGACTTAGGTGGCGGTCCCTCCTCTCTTTCCGATTCGTCAGGGCTGGTGGAGGTTTCTGACAGATACACCACACGGCAAGGCTGCTCCTCTACCGACAATGACTCACCCTCCTCTGGTGGTTGGTAGTCAGACACCTGGTACACGCCTGACTGCGGTCTGGGTCGAGACTTAGACGCAGTAATAGCTCTACGTCCTTGCTGCACGCTCGTCCCCTCCTTCCATTGCTGGCGCGACTGACTGGAAGCTGCGCTGGCTGCCACTACACAAGCGGTAGGTAAGCTGGCTTCACTGTGTAGTTGTACTGGCACCGGGAAAACTGAGTTGGTGCAATTGAATCCCGCCGATCCTCCCCATGTCTCCAGGTTGGAGAGTGGGAGCTGGTGGAAGGCAGTCACACGCGGTGGCAGCAGTGGCGGACGGCCGGGTTACATCCACAACCATGGCCGGCGGTGGCCACTGTCCATACGGCAGTAGTGGCAGTGATGCAGTGGCAGATGGCCTGGTTTGTAGCGGCCACTGAGGCGGAATGATTGACGGCCAAACAGGTACCGAATTCCTCAGATCTGTGCCGGCAGTATTGCGTGGGTCCTGCGGCTGAGCGAGTGGCAAGCAGTTCGGTCTCACTAATCGGTGCTCTCCCTCCTCTCTGTCGGCCGGTTGGCGAGAGACGTCTCTCATCTGAGCAGAATGTACATACCGACTGAAGATGGCCGGCATGGCTCCTCCTCTCTTGGTAGTAGAATGTGGTAGTGTAGACTCCAGCACGGTGGTGTTGGCTGGTTGGTGAGAGACGTTCCTCATCTGAGTGGAACGTACATGCCGACTGGGAGTGGCCGGCATGGCTCCTCCTCTCTCGGTAGTAGAGTGTAGTAGTGTAGATTGCAGCGCGACGGTGTTGGCTGATTGACAAGAGACATCACTCATCTGAGCAGAACATACATGCCGACTGGAAGTGGCCGGCATGGCTCCTCCTCTCTCGGTAGTAGAGTGTAGTAGTGTAGGTTGCAGCGCGGCAGTGTTGGCTAATTGGTGAGAGGCGTCACTCAGCTGGGTAGAGCGTACATGCCGACTGGAAGCGGCCGGCATGGCCCCTTCTCTCTCGGTAATAGAGTGTAGTAATGTAGACTGAGTAGAATGTACATACCGACTGAAGGTGGCCGGCATGGCCCCTCCTCTCTCAGTAGTAGAGTGTGGCAGGGCAGACTGCAGCGCGGCGGTGTTAGCTGATTGGCGAGAGGCGTCACTCATCTGAGTAGAATGTACATGCCGACTGGAAGCGGCCGGCATAGCCCCTTCTCTCTCGGTAGTAGAGTGTAGTAACATAGGCTGCAGCGCGGCGGTGTTGGCTGGTTGGCAAGTTTGCAAATTTTGCCACACAACGTCTCTGTCGGCACTACACTCAGTCTGTCGCCCACTCTGGCTACTAGCTGCCGAGCGGGAGCAAGTAGTAGTAGAGGAAGGACCCTTCTCACGCTGCTTAGTAGGTGGGTCACTTCCGGCCGGTAGTAGCAGCGAACGTACACTCTTGGGCTGCTGCTCGGTATTGGTACGTAGCCGCGGCGAACGATTACACTTCTGCTGTTGCTCGGCACTGGTACGTACACACTTAGGCTTAGGTGGTAGCCTTTTCTCCTCCTCTGACTCATCAGAACTGCTGGGCACTACGCGGCGGCGTAGCTCAGGCAGCGGCTGTTCCGTCACCGGCGGCGATACGTCCTCCTCTAATTGTTGGTCTCGACCGGCGTCAGGCACAACAGACGCACTAACCTGTGGCCTGGACTGCGAATTGGACGCAACGATAGCTCTGCATGCCGGCGGCGTACTCACTCCTTGTCCTTGTTGTTGACATGGTTGGTACGTAGCCGCACTGGTAGTTGTACATACCGGCAAACTAACCCTGACAGGTAGTTGTACAGGTACCGGAAAATCGGCGCTAATACGGCCGAAACTCGCCGGACCTTCCCGCGCCTCCAACGTCCACATCTGAGGTTGATAGGAGATGGTTACTAATGACGACGGCGGCGGCGGCGGCTGCGTCACATCTACGGTTGTAGCCGAAGGCGGCCACTGTACGTACGGTGGCAGTGGCGGCGGCGGCGCAGTGGCAGGTGGTTGAATTTGTAGTGGCCACTGGGATGGAGCAGTTGTCGGCCACACTGGCGCTGGACCCCGAATAAGTGGCAAATAATTCGGCCTTACCAGCCGACGCTCGTCCTCCTCTCTGCTAGCCGACCGACGCAAATCGTTCCTCATCTGAGTAGAGCTTACCTGCCGGTCCGATTTGACCGACGCAGCTCTCCCTCTTACTGCAGTAGAGCGTGGCGGCGTAGTTTCCGATGCGGTAGTTAATCGGGGAACGTCTTCCACAATAGTGGACCCCGAACGTTGATAAGGCTGAGCAGTAGTAGCTGTAGTAGTGCCGGCACGTCGTTGGGGAACGTCATCCACAACAGTGGACCCCAAACATCGGCCGGGTATGGCTTGAATAGCCAAACCTTCCTCATCGTTGGAGCATAGTAGTGTAGAATCTGACGCGTAGACTCGGCGGGGTATGTAGTCTGCAGCAGTGGACCCCGCGCATCGGTCAGGTATGGCTCGAATAGCCAGACCTTCCTCATCATTGGAATGTAGTGGCGCAGAATCTGACGCGTAGACTCGGCGGGGTATGTAGTCCACAGCAGTGGACCCCGCACGTCGGTCGGGTATGGCTCGAATAGCCAAACCTCCGTCGACATTGGAGTATATTAAATTGGGGGGGGGGAATAGAGTAGGTTGTTGCTCACCAGTTGGCTGGTGTAGTAGTGGTCGAGACGTCGTCGGCGGCGCGTTACGAGTAGCGCCGGCTCGTCCTGATGTAGTAGTAGGAGCAACCGGCGGCGGCATGGGTCCTCGCCCCGGTCCCGACTCAGTAAGTTGCTGCTGTTGTAGACGAGACGTCGTCTCCCCCGGCGCGCTACAGGAAGCGCTTCGGCCGGGTCTGGGTGTAGCAGCTGCCGGTGGCGGCATTTGTCCTCGCCCCGGTCCTGGAGGTGTAGTAGTTGCCGGCGGCGGCATTTGTCCTCGCCCCGGTCCTGGAGATGTAGTAGTTGCCGGCGGCGGCATTTGTCCTCGCCCCGGTCCTGGAGGTGTAGTAGTTGCCGGCGGCGGCATCAGTCCTCGCCCCGGTCCTGGAGATGGCGGCATCGTAGTAGTAGCAGGCGATGGCATTCCTGCTCCTCTTCCCACCGAAAATTGTTGTTCGCACTCCATCCTTTGAACAAAGAACAGCGATTTAAAACCAATCTCGGGGGCACACCTCCAATTCTGTCCTAACCCGACACTTTTCCGTTGGTTCCATGGCTTGGTTAGGCAGAAGAAACGGTGGAAGAGGAAGAAAATTGACAGTTTTGGTGGTAGCGCTGATTTGTAGTAAAACTGGTACCGATAGTAAAACAAGGCCGACCGATAGCAAAACACGACAGGAAGGCAAGAAAGACACGTTGTTGCGCAGTTAAAGAAAGTAGATAGTAGAAAATGGAAAGGAAAACCGGGTTGACGATGGCTGCTGACGACGCTCTTTAACCGACCAATAATCGCGTTATTGGTGAGCCGGACGGAGGAGGAGACGACCCGAGCGCTACCCAAGCCACACTGAGGCAATTGGAGCAGAACGCGGCGAAACTGTACTGCAGGCAGTTAGGAAGGCTGAGACGGTTCACTTCAGGAGACGTCGAAGCCTTATCGTCTGTAGGAAGGCAGCTTTTCTACGGTTGACTTAAACACGCAACCAGCCACTAGACATACAAAACAGCCAAAGTCACTAAACCAGGCAGACTTAGGGCCCGCCAGACAGACGTAGAATGTTCTAGAAAGACATCACTCAAAATATCAGCCAATCACTAGCCTTCGTTCTTCTCGGCCCTCTCCTGATTGGTCGGAAGAACCGCGAGGAGCTCGGCGATCAGCTGCCAAACCACGCCCTGTCTCGTATTTGCCGTAGGAGCCGGTTCTCGCAGCGCGCCCTGCGTTGTCAAGGGGTCGGCGGCAGTTCGAAAAAGGACGGGTCTGTACAACAGTTTACTGTGAATTGCAACTGAAAGCTGTTTTTTGAAGGAAGTAAAACAGAAAACTGCTTTTTATAGGAATATTTGAAGAGTTTACAGTCTGACAGAATTGTTTGAAAGACAAAACTGATTTTTAAAGAACTACCTAAAGAGTTACTGTAAGAAACAATTGCTTGATAGACAAAAAAGCGTTTTGAAAGAATGGTCTAAAGCTTTTACTATCAGAAATAATTACTTAAAAGAGTGTCAGTAATATAGATACGTATGTACCACTGACTGCAGTGTTGTTGGGGTTTTTAAACGGAAATAGAAGGAATAAGAATATGGTAATATTTTGGTCCATTTATTTAGTGCATTTCAAGCTTTCTATCGATAGCTTACTGTAGTCCAACACAGGAAAGGACAGTTTCCTCATCACTCATAATTTATTAATGCCTTTGGATACCTATATTACCAGAAGACTGCAGAATTCTTTGGAAGGGAATTGAAAATTCGTGTTTTCGGAAGATAACTCAAAGGAATGTCAGAATGCCTTAGAACGGAATGCTGCTTTGAAAGATTTGCCTAAAGTGTGCCAAAATTATTTGGAAAGGAAAGCTGCTTTTTGAAAGATTTGCCTAAATCGTGTCAGAATTCATTGGAAGCGAAAGCTGCTTTTTGAAAGATTTGCCTAAAGAGTACCAGAATTCTTTGGAAGAAAAAACTGCTTTCTGAAAGATTTGCCTAAAGAGTGCCAGAATTCTTTGGAATGGAAGGGAAAATTCCTGTTTTTGAAAGATTTCCCAAAAAAGAATGTCAGAATTCTTTCGAAGGGAAAGCTGCTTTTTGAAAGATTTGCCAGAAGACTGTAGAATTTTTTGGAAGGGAGTTGAAAATTCGTGTTTTTGAAAGATAACCTAAAGGCATGTCAGAATGCCGTAGAACGAAATGCTGCTTTGAAAGATTTGCCTAAAGAGTGCAAGAATTCTTTGGAAGTGAAATCTGCTTTTTGAAAGATTTGCCTAAAGAGTTACAAGTTACAAGTTTATCAATTGAAGGGCGCGGCCAATTGACTGGCTACCACCCTATATCCGATCACAACAGTGGTGTCAAAATTGTTCGTAATACAAGAAACAAGCAAACACAACAAAAGTTTACAAGGAGTGCCAGAATTCTTTGGAAGCGAAAGCTGCTTTTTTAAAGATTTGCCTAAAGAGTGCCAGAATTCTTTGGAAGCGAAAGCTGCTTTTTTAAAGATTTGCCTAAAGAGTGCCAGCATTCTTCGAAAGCGAAAGCTGCTTTTTGAAAGATTTGCCTAAAGAGTGCCAGAATTCTTTGGAAGCGAAAGCTGCTTTTTGAAAGATTTGCCTAGAGAGTGCCAGAATTCTTTGGAAGCGAAAGCTGCTTTTTGAAAGATTTGCCTAAAGAGTGCCAGAATTCTTTGGAAGCAAAAGCTGCTTTTTGAAAGATTTGCCTAGAGAGTGCCAGAATTCTTTGGAAACGAAAGCTGCTTTTTGATAGATTTGCCTAAAGAGTGCCAGAATTCTCTGGAAGCGAAAGCTGCTTTTTGAAAGATTTGCCTAAAGAGTGCGAGAATTCTTTGGAAGCGAAAGCTGCTTTTTGAAAGATTTGCCTAAAAAGTGCCAGCATTCTTCGAAAGCGAAAGCTGCTTTTTGAAAGATTTGCCTTAAAAGATTGCCAGAATTCTTTGGAAGCGAAAGCTGCTTTTTGAAAGATTTGCCTAAAAAGTGCCAGAATTCTTTGGATTGGAAGGGAAATTCATCTGAAAGAATTATCTGAAGAGCTTACTGTCAGCAAGACTTGTTTGAAAGAGAAAACTGCATCTGAAAGAATTGCACACCCACTTATTCAAATATAAGTTTACTGACGTTTTCCTCTGCTGCCGGTCTAATTTTGTAAAAAATTTCCAAAAAAATCTGTCTCTGCCTCTAAAACTGAGAGGATCTTCAAAATGATCAAACTATCTAAAGTTTTATACACTCATTTTGAAGAACCGTCTTGTTGTCATTGATAATGATACACAATGTACTAATACCGTACAATGTACATTACATATCCAGGGCAGTAGGGGTGGTTGACACCCTTTTTAAAGCCAGACGCAGAAGCTCAACCCTATAAATCAAAGTGTGCACTTGAATCTAAGCCTGAGCTCCAAATTGAGGCTGAAAATTAAGTTGGTCGGCATGGCAGGTGGGGTAAAGGCTTGTGTACGAACGGCACCAAGGCTGAAAAACTGTTAAAATAATTCTGCATATGGTAGAACGTCGCGTATTTTGAATTCACTTGGGGCAATGCTAAGCTAATCAAGGTGTTCTTTTTGTATTTTTGTATTCTGCCGTTCTTTATACATGCCCGACGGGCATCAAAATCGGGCCCGGCCCGGGGGGGGGCTGAAAATGGTGCCCAGCCCGGCCCGGCCCGTGCACATCTCTACCTCACATGTACGTACAGGGTCCGTAAAAACCATTCTCGCAGATTTTTTTACTGCAGCAACCCCAAATCTCCTCAACCGAGTTGAATTGAAAGAATCTTTTTTGAATAAAAAGAAATAAATTCTTGAAAGATTAGAGAAATTTTTATTAAGATGATCTGCTTACTCCCTAAGATATTTGCCCTCAAAATAAAAGCATTAATTTTGGCAATGAACAATAGAGATTAAAAACAACTCAGTCAATTTTTGCTGTGGCAACCGTAAACCTCAACCGATTTGAGTGAATCTATTTTTTGAATGATAAACAGATAAATTCTTGCAGGATTGTTGAAATTTTTATTAAGACATTCTGCTTAATTACTGAGGTACTTGCCCTCAAAGTCAAAAATGTGATTTTGACCATTAATGAGAGCCATTTTTTATTATTCTGTTGTACTTCATAATAAAACAGATTCCTCTTGCTGACGAGACTTTACCGGTGAAGTAACCGAGCGTCGGTGGTGTGTCACCAGTAAAGCCTCGTTCGCTAGCCCTCAGCAGTAGGAATCTGACTTTATTATGACCTGCAGCGGAATCCTTCTTGCTGACTGTCAAAATCACAGGTTTAAATTGAGGGCAAATATCTGTGGAACTAAGCGGAGTATTTTAATAAAAGATTCGGCATCTTCCAAGATTTTATTGATCTTTCATTTAAAAAATTATTAATCGGTTGAGGTTTGCGGTCGCACAGTAAAAAATCTGCGGGGTTGTTTTTTGGCGGACCCTCCCTCCCGTACAAACAAAAGTTACAACACCTATGGACTGTTAAGAGAGAAAAGCTGTACTTATGGTTTGAGGGACCATGTCGCCGTAGCCGGTTGTGGTTATAGTGACAATGCACCACCAGAAACCTGCAGGAATGCTCTGAAAGAAAAATCCAATAGCTATTACTAAACTAAACTCTGCAGAGCTTGGCGAACCACGAAGTTGGTATTTGGGTCCTCTTTCTCTATGAAGTAGATAGCGGTGGCGAAAAACATAGTGCTGATGAGGACTGTCAGTAGTGTCAGATTGAGGTGGGGAGCGCTCATGCGCAACGTTTTTATTAGAATGCGCATGCCGGAGAAATGGCGCCCCAGTTTCAGAAGCCGCACGACGCGCAAAATGCGCAACAGACGCACAGACGTCATCACCCATTTGACGTTCTACAAATGAATTTAGCACAGAACAAATGTTAGCTTAAACCGTACCTGCAAACTATCGAAATTGACTCCAGCCAGACGCAACAGTTCTTCTGTATAAAAAGGCGCTATTGCAGCAAAGTCTACTAGATTTATGGGAGAGCAGAAAGTGTCGAGCTTGTTGGGAGACAAAGTCAGCTTCAGCACGTATTCCAGAGTGAAAATGGCTATGCAAACTCTTTCGATTGTCACTAGAGTCGGATGAGGCGTCTCCAGCAGCCCTTGGGTCACCTGCAGACCTCAAACAAGTTAGGAACCTACTGCTGGTTCAACAAGGCACAGTTAGGACGGGAAGATAACCTCCTTACATACCAAACTCCACATGGTATTACAAAGCGTACAGATAGAATTTTTTAAATGAAATTGGAGGCGAGAGAAATTAATTTGGACAGCTACCGCTATTGCTCAATTACAGTTAGAAAGCTAACTTCGGCTCTGTCCATCTGGCGGCTGGCCAGCATTTGATTTTTAGCTGGTTAGGACATATTTTGGGGCCACTTAGTTTCCGCGTTACAGTAGTGCATTGCTCTTTTTTTGAAGACAATGGTAAAAGTTAAGCTAGCGAAGTTAGACGCGCTATATTCGTCCTTTTAAAAAAATCGACCTTAAAATCACCGAGACCGAATCCTGCTAACTTTGACAGCAAAACTGTTGCGGCAGCGAACTTCGGCAAAACTAAATTCAAAATGTACGATTTTCCGTCAACACGGTTATTTTTCCGTCTTTAGGCGGTCTGTCTCAAGGAGATAAAAGCAGTTACATAAGAAACAAAAGCAAACCTGAAATTCTGGCAAGGAGCCAAGTATAAGGACAACAACGGATAAAAGAACTGTTGAGAGTAGAAGCCAATAAACCATTCGCGCCAATGGGGCACTGTTGGTTCCATCGATCACTTGCAGAACGCGTAATCGGTATTTTCCCAGCCATACCGAATGAAATGCTTCAGGTTCTGTCTCTTCCATCTGCTCGCTTTGAAACACCTGCATGCAGTTACACGTAGGTACGTACGTAGGTAATGAAAAACTGTAATGAAATTCGCAGCTGATGTTTGAATTTTTGACAAAAGGTTTCATTAGCATTGAAAAGCTGTGAGGTTTTGCACTTTTAGCATAGCTAATTGGGAGGATAAAAGAGAAAATAAAGACTTGGGAGGCGACGGTGCCGTGCTGATGCTCTGCGCAGCACTTGGGATTGAACACATCGCTCATGCCCCAGAAGTTGAGTTCCTGCTGAAAGAGGTTGAAGCAGTCAAAGTCCGGTCGAATGCAGTGGCAGCTGAGGAAGTACTCGGCTATCGGCTTGAACAGAACGGCCGATCGCTCGAAGAAATACTCCTTGCTGTCCTCCAAATAATCGCGACAGTGCACCAGCCTGCCGCTGTGGCTGAATCGTGAAAACCTGCTGATGAAAGCGTCTCGGGGACTGAGTTGGATGACGCGCACCCGAGACAGACAGAACGAACTGCCGCCTATGTTTAGACGGAGAAGTGGCGCTAGCTTCAGGTCCTCCGATACCGGCTCGATCACTGTTGGACTGAAATTCTTGATCTTGCGGAGAAACTGCGCCTGCTTGGCTTGTTCTCGCGCCTTGCGCCGCACTGAACTGCAAAAGCAATCGATATTATTTATTGGCTACTGTCTATCTAAGACTCAGATGTTCCTGTAAAACGAGACAACCATTACACAGTGTTGGCTGGCCGAAAACCTTTTTTCGTGTTTTGACTTCAAATGGCTGCCATTCCGTAATTTTTGCACCGAATGCAAAGTTTTTTGTGACGAATTTCTGGTTTTCTCCGGCAGTATCCTAACCTGTCAGCTTTCCGTAGCTCTGACTTATGGTGCTCTTTCGAAATGAACTGACTCGAATTTTTAGATATAAAATAAAAACATGCATATCTCATAAATCTTTAATCGGATCTTTCACAAATTTTGCAGTTTAACAAGTCTTTGTAAGACCTTTAATTCCTGTAGCTCATATAGCTCAGCTATAGCTCAGCTTTCTAACCTATCTGGTTCAAATCTGACAGAGTTTGACTTTCAGTGAGGGTAAAAATTGACATTGTCCAAAATTAGGGTCGTGCATGCTGCACAGAAAGCACAGTTGTACAAAGGGATCGCGAATTACAATCACTTCAACTAAGTAACAGGACAAAACCCTAAATTAGCCCATGCACATGCAGTTGTGCTTTATGTTCCGAAAACACCACCCTCATTTTTGACAATGTCCAATTTTTCGCCTTACTGAAAATAAAAATCCGCCAGTTTTAACCGACCGTACCAAAAACCTGTGCTTGTCAGGGATTAAAGACCATATAAAGATTGGCTAACATGCAAAAGTTGGGAAAGATCCCGTGATACATGCTAAATTTGACATCTGAAAATTAGAAGGGCGAAAGTCTGGGTTACCAAAGGCTAGGATTTGGTGAAAACAAACGTTTAACAAATAATAGTAATTGTGTCAAAAAATCATTTTAAAATTAAAATTCGCTTCAAAAATTTGAAATTATTCGGGAAACTTAAAAAAACCACAGGCAGTTATTTTTTGGCCACCACAGTATATCTGGTGAAATCTCCCTAACTAACTATCCAATACCTTTCGACTGCCACTTCTACTGAGAAGCTTTTTGCCATTTGGCAGCCGATAGTCTTAGCGGCAGAACACAGTGAAGTTTCAGCTCAAGAGAATACTAGATAAAGTACAATAAAAAGTGGAACTGCACCATGCATACCTGAGCTGCTGGCGACGACCGCCAGACGACATCTTCTTTTCACAGAGTTTGGCAGAGTTGAGACGAGAAACCACTATGCATCAATGACTAGACAGAGTTGGCTCTTTAGAAAAACGCTCTATTCAGAATGCATAACTGGCACATTTTCAATGGAACTTACGTACGTATATGTAGATGTTACAGAAACGCAAGGTTGGTGACACTCTCGCAGAACACAGATTTTCTGACTAACAACCAAACAACCACAATTAAACAGGACAGGTTTCTGTGCATGAACCGTACTTAGCAGTAGAAATTTTCTCGTTTCAAAGTACATACCGTAGTTACGAACTGAGGAGGTACGTATAATTTAATAGCAGATGCAGTTACGTTCTGTTATTCAAGTGCGCTTAGACACGGAGCAATTGTGTTTTTTTTACATATTTCTTGTTGACTATTCTGTTGTTTTACTGTTAAGTCTGATCCAGTCGTGCTAGCAGTTTGTTTTGTGTCCATAAAAGTTCGTTCCTTACACTACATAGCGACGTTTACTGCGCAAACAGCTAACATAATTTACAGTAGTCATCGAGTGTGAAGGACTCGGAAAGCTCTTTCTCTCTCTGATGAACTTTGATTTTATTTTTTCAGTGAACTTTCAATCGGAGAGGAAAGTGGTCTGTTTTTGTCATGTAAATGTCTACCTCTATGATTACTTATAACTTTTTACACCAGAGCATGCCAGGAGTATAATCGCTCTGTCTATTTTAGAAGGACTGAGGCATTCGTTCGTCTGAACGCTTGCATTCAGCTGTTTTTGGTGTCTGGCCAGCAATAAGAAGCACAGAAGTTAGAAGACCCTTGCTGTGTGTATTCTGTCGGTCAGTCAAGTGCACCGAAAAGACAAAGAGGAGACGGAGGAGGATGGTTGCAACTGTCACAGAGCTTTGGGCATTTACAAGAGTTATTTCCCGGAGGGGTCGTAGAACTGGCATGTGAAGTCAAAATTAATGGCTCACAATTAGATGGTAAAAGTCCCAATCCATAGTCGACGCCGGCGTTTAAAAGCGCTCAAATCCGTTTTGTGTCTTTGGCGACTCGGCCCGGCCGGGGGCGCCTTTTTAGCGAGCATCGAAATTTGTTTGCGTGCGCCGGAGTGCAATTTCCGGCGGCGGTTATAAGCGTCGGGTCATAATTTGTGACCAAACGACTACCGCCAAGCCATTATGTTCGATCATAAAGCCAATGTACGATTACAAGCCGAACGGACAAAGTGAACAAGATTCTGCGCCTGCTCATAAAAGGCGTCGGTATTCAAGTGGTGCGCTTGATTAAGTTCGAATGCTGCTGCTGCCTCGTCCTATACACCGCCTGCCTCCTGCCTGTGTGCCACCCGGCATCATGTTAGGTGATTGCCAGGCTAATTGGCTTCCTTGCCTTTCGCACTCTCTAAACAGCTCATTTTTTGCTCTAAGGTTTCCCGGCGTGGTATGTCTATCTCCTGACGTTTCTGAGTCCAGAAATGCCTGGTCTTATTATTGCGTCATTACACCGGTTCCATAACAACCGTAGTGGTCGATGCCCTAACTGCTGGACGACATAGAGTCTGTTGATTAATCGGGTTGTTAGGTTAAGTGCAGCGGTGAAATAAATGATAAGAGCGCGCCGATTTGCGGGATTGGGCTTTGGCGGCGTCGGACAATTTGTAAAAGCGATTTCGGCTTATGTTTAGCGCGCTGAGCGGCGTTGAAAGCAGGCGGTGTTAGGCAATCCGAGATCGAATTATGCCCTATTCTGGCCCACCAAATTAGCCCAGTCGCGCGCGCGTCGGCAGGCAGAGGATGGTTGATTTGCTGACGATTTGACGGCTGCTCGAAAATTCAATTCGCTGGCAGACCGTCTCTCCATTCAGAGCGCAGTTAACTGTTTGACAAATAGAGCACTCAAATTTCATTATCTTTTGCCCATATTACGTTTCGTAATGGAAAAGCCGCCGTTGTCGCGTGCTCTCGTCAGCTAGGCGAGCACTCTGCTACATATCTCTCTCTACCCTTCTAACTTCCTACCTACTCACTCACTAGGCTGTCTCAAATATTTCGGGCCAACCTATCTTAGGCCTCCAAGTGTGCGCCGGCCAAAACCCTAGTTTCCCTAGGAAAAAGCGAACACAAAATACATCTTCACTCTTCTTTGTGTTCGTCGAATAGAGTAGTTTTCAGGCGAACTCAAATTTGTGTAGACCAACCAGTTACGATTTCTTAAGCTGACTTTGAGAGAGTCTAGGGGTGTAGGGTGGGTACGCCCCGTTTGCGGTGGAGGGAGGAAGAAAAAGTCGGTGAAAAATAAGGGAAACTAATGAAGTATGTACTAAAACTGTCTATTTTATTCTTCAGAATGCGTTTTAAATGCATTTTTGAAGCCTAAATTTTCAAACTTTTCTATATTCCCAGAAATTTTCTACATTCAGACAGAAGCCCAACCAGACCACTTTAAATTACTAAAACTTGTAATTCGTCTTCTCAATTTTATGTCCTGACCTGACTGCCTTTGAAATGCGTTTTTGAAGCCTAAATTTTCAAACTTTTCTATATTCCCAGAAATTTTCTATATTCAGACAGAAACCCAACCGAACCACTTTAAATTACTAAAACTTGTAATTTGTCTTAATTTTATGACATGACTACCTTTTAAATGCGTTTCTGAAGGCTAACCTCGCTGAATTTGCTTACCCTGGTCCAACCAGGCACTTTCAAAATGTTTCACCCTTTGCAAAATCCTGGAACCGCCACCGAATCTAGGGGGATAAAAAGAGTATCCATAATCTAAGTCAGTAGCTAAGTCTAATTGCAAGTTGAGCTGTGATGCAATTAAGCCGATTTTTGAGCGTCTATTTAGAGGCAGTGAGAAGCGTGCATCTGGCCCAATGAATAATGTAGTCCGGTGATTCAGTGCACAAAAGCTGGCCGTCTCAGTCGAGAACAAGAAGCTGACATGCCATGCGTCAGATGAGCAGAAGTCTCTTCCTGCTGGCCTGGCTTCTCGAGCTAGTCGACTGCTCGATTCGCTGCTACAGCTGCGCCTCGCTCGAGTACGAACTGCTCTGGTCGCACGGAGAGCTGATTTCCGATGGCTCGGTTATGCCTAAGCCTAAGCACTTCTCCAACGACTGCATAAAAGAGTCTCACCTCATCAACTCGAGACACTTCGTCCAATGTCCCGGTGACTCCTGCCTCTCTGTCTTCGAGCTCAATTATGTTGGAGGTAATAATTTAGGCTTTTCCACTCTAAATTTCTACTTGGACAGCCCCAATATGTCCTGCCAAGCCAACTCTAATATAAAAAACGGCTTTGCTAAAAATCTGTTCTGTTTTATGCTGTACAAAAAATTTGAGTCAGTGCTGCAGTGGACACTCTGTCAATACTGCTGGATAGGAGAACGGTTGCATGTCGGACTGTTTATTTTGGGAAGCATCGAATTCAGTGTCAATTATCTTGTTCGATCGGTCCCAGAGCGCGTACTAAAATATCGCAAATGTCTCAACCGACAGCCATTTCGACTAGTCGTAAAGCTGGCGTCTAGAGCTTTGAATATGTCCAATTATCGGGACCGACCGATCTCTTCGTCGGTGCTTCTATTAATGAAGACGTTTTTGTCGATTTCCGAAGGGGACTGCCAATTCCTGTCTGGACAGGGCAATCTGCCTAGGCCAGACTAAAAGGGACTGTCACGACGAGTAATGCCTACGTACTAAAGGCTGGACATGCTATTTAGCTAGGTTTCGCTGCCGAATTGCGAGGGAAGCTGTGTGCATTTTACTTATGGATGACGCGCTGATTATCCGATTTAGATACACTGACACTATTCCTCACCTCCCTCACTTATTTGGAACCGAGGGCTTCTATTCAGCACTGTGATCACGCTTTAGGCTTCTACGTAGGTTCGGGATGAATGAACGTTGGATGAAGTTATACTTACTTTTAGATTCAATTTTAGTCTTACGTTAATATGCTAGGTTTCCGCTAATGGGGGTAGTGTCCCACAATTGTCGAATGTTTTCTCAGCAAATCTGCAAATTGCTACCGTAGTCTCTCATGTTTTCGTGTTGAAAAAAACCCAAGACTATGTCAAGTACGGTAGCTAGAAACAAACGCGATCTAAGAAAATCGAAAAAATTTGCACAAAACAGAAACCAAGTGGATTCTGAATGTCCTATAAGTTGAAAGAGATTCACACTATATAACACCCACTGGTCTAACCTCTTGTCATTGTTGTTTTGTCAGTAAACTCTCTCTCTCTTCATTTGGTGCCTCTCTTCAAAGTATATGCACAATATGTGTTGTGGTGTCCAAGTCAAGCCTTTACAAATCACTGTTTTAGGTTAAAACTGGGCCTTTTGTGCGCCTAAAAGGAATTTGTGTTCGTCTGAGATTTCGGCAGGTGTTGAAGCACTCGTAACCTTTTAAGGTATCAAGCTGAGGTCACGCTTAGCTATACAGTACATAACGCTGGGGTTTTCCGTGAGGGACCATTTCAAATCGTGATGGACCGAACATAAACGTGAAAAAGTCACGGAAAACACAAGAAAGAGACGAATTATTGTGTTTTTCTCTCTTCCGAAACAACTAAAGGGATAGAACGAACGTAGGACAGTTAATCTTGCTTAGGCCGACCAAGATAACACAGCAATACAACCATATCGATACGATCGTGCAATAGAAGGAGCATGGTACTACTTTGGAGATTTAGGTTTGGTCTCTCAGGAAGAGCCGCTTCGCGTGATTCGGGGTTGTACGGAGAACATGTTGGTGAAGCGTCGACTGCAGATGGGTCGCACGAACAGTCCGCGCAACGTGCGTCTGCTGGCGTCGCACGCTCTCTGCACTCAGATTCCGTTCAAGGAGTTGTGGCCGTCGGCTGTGACCGACGAGGAGGTGAAGGTCTGCTCCTGCAAGACTGGACTCTGCAACCGCAAGGACGCCACCTTCAATCGCGCCACCACTCCCCTCCACTCCTTTCCAATCTGGCTGCTGCTGCTGTTGCTGGTTGCAGTTAGGAGCTGATTCTCGGCACAACACTGACTTGACTTTGCTCTCTCTCTGATGGCTGTGGCTTTTGAGTTATAAATTTTACTTATGTAGAAGGCGATCGACAGATCTTAGAATAAACTATCTGTGTCTGGCGCTTTAGTCTCTCCACTGAACGGTTATACCATTTAAGGAACGGCAATAGTATATTTGGTCAAAAAATCAGTAGGTCTGAATGTGCTGCATTTTTAATGGGTCCATTTACGAAAAAGATCAGTACTGTTTCTCTTCCTGTGTAGTGGCACGTTCGTACAGTCTGTAAGAAAAACGTTTTTTAAGTAGGGTATCTCGACCGATGAACAAGTCTTCATTCAAATGAAGCGACGAGCCAACATTATTTCAAGAAAGAATAGATACTGTTTTGGAAAGCTTACCCAGCATTTTGCAAAGGGGTGTAAAATTTTTTAAGTGCCTGGTTGAACCAGGGTGAAAAATTTTCGAAATATTTTAGCCTTAAAAGGCATTCTGGGCATAAAATTCACAGGTACAGGTAATAATTCATTCGTTTCTCTTATTTTTGCCTAATTTTCGTTCCTACCTCCACTACAAACGGGGTGTACCCACCCACCCTACTATACCCTCCCTGGCTACGCTAGCTACTGCTGTTCGGAACGACTCGCAATTATGTTTGTACTGAATATCTACTCGAGTGTCATGCTAGTTTGAGGCCCATTCCCCCACCCACTGAAAAAGTTGACACACGTTGCTGTTACGCTTGGGCTTCGGCTTAGGATCAGTCTGTCTCAGCGGCTAGGAAAGAATGTATGAAACTGGCAGTTTGCGAGGTGGGGGAGTGGGCCGACAATCCTGCCATGCCGTGTGCACCCTCCCTGCGAAGGCAATATAAATAAGGTTTTGTGGGTAACAACGATTCCGTTTACCGGTTTGGTAACAACGATTCGGAGCGTCGGGCGCCTCGGAGCGCCCGGGAGCCTAAAACTAATCAACGCACCGCACCGGATTTTCTGCCAAAGTAACAAAAAATTTAATAAAGAAACAAGAGAGAGGAATGAGAAAGAGGAGAGTTGTTTGTTTCCACTTCTCATTCATTATGGCGTCAACGAACGAACGAACGAACCAACACAAAATAAAAATGAGTTAGCAAATAACATAAAACGCGGTTACAGTGTAAAACGACGGCATATGGAGGCGAAAGGCCAGTGGACAGCCACAAGGGCTTTACACCGCCTTAAACAGACATTAGTAAAACGTTAGAAATTACACAAAGTTTAGGTACTGGTCAAAGTTCAGTTTTCTTAGTTCTCGAGTAAAAGAAGCAAGGTTTTGTGCTATGGTGACCTCATCAAGAGAATTCCATGTTTTCAACGTTCTTAAAGCAAAGGAGTGTACCCTGCAATTTATGTAGCTTTCCAACGATGGCACAAACAGTTTATAAGTCCTCTAGTTTTTGACACTGGATTCCAACTGAAGAAGTGATCAAAATCTAAATCCACCAGACCATGTACGATTTGGTATACATACTTTAAGCTGTGATGCTTCTTCAATGTGCTTTGTGCTTTTACTCACATATCTCCTGGCCAACTCTGAATCGCCCCTTTGCCTACCGCGCACCCCTTCTCTTGAACGAAGCACTTGAAAACCTGAAGATTTCTGTTGAGGCGCCTATCAGTCTGTCTGCTTTTAAGAACTCATTGAAGCAATTTTATGACATGAATCTGTTTCAAAAGTTTTAATGCTGTTTGCTGTGATATAGCAACTGTTTTATACCTCTTGCGTCATGTTTTGATGTGCCTGGCAGCAATGCCATATCGCTTGAGGATAAAGTTTCAAGTTCAAGTTTCAATCGCCATGCCGAAATACTATCCCGAGAATCGGCCGATTCAGTTTGGAAATCATTTTAACTCTCGATTTTCCTTCAGATTGCAACGATTTCAGCTGTGGTGCTTCTTCAATACACCTGAACATTCTGTCCAGTCACATGTACTGGTCAGCTCCGATTCGCTAAACCGAGCACCATCTGGGAAAGAATCGGCCGATTCGGTTTTGTTTGTTTCGTTTTGGATTTTAGTTCCACTGTCCTTTCGAACAGCTCAGGACAGCCCGCGCTCTTTTCAGAGCCTTTCAATTGAGCAACCCTGCCTACAAACAACCCTGCCTCTTGCTGCTATTCGGTGCAACGGTAGCGCCGGTTCGGTTCTCATTGATTTACCTACTAGCCGTCACTGGCTTTCGGCGGCCTGGGTTGGCTTTGCGTCGGCTACTTCCAGTCGCTTCAAGCGGTTTCCAACCCACAAACAACCTCTCTCACAGATACTGGAGCCGCCGTGACACACGGGATAGCGTAAACTACTCATGACCAAGACCGGGGGGTCTGGACCATACATGTAACAGGGGGTCTTGGGTTTGCCCCCCACCCAACTTACGCCAGACCGACCCACCCCGAGACGATTTTTTCGGCCCCCCTCCGAGTTTTCTGGCGAGCAATTTATTTTATTGTTTTCATTTCCGCAGGTTGCATTGCATGTAATGTGTAAGCATAATCAAATAACAATTTTTTGCTAATTCCCGCTTAAATACACTTATTTGTCAATTAACAGAAACGACGCCCGCAGCAACGGGATTTCCGGGTGAGTTTGGCTCCCGGACGCTCCGGGCGCTCCGGAGCGCCCGACGCTCCGAATCGTTGTTACCGATTGGTTTTGTGAATCTCCTGGCGGGCACAAATCGCCTCCCAATAAGTTGAAAAGTTGGAAAATGGAAAATATGAAAAATTTAAAATGCTTCCCAACAATTTGAAAATTAGGAAAACATGCAGAAGAACGGGAGGAGGCCCATTCCCCACACTCGGCGCCGCCGCAGCCGGATTACGGTATGCGCTATCTCCTCTATGTTTGGTGTGAAAATATATTTTTCTTCCCCTCCGCCGAGATTTTTGAGAGGTCCGAAATGATTTATGTTTGGAAAATGCGTCTCTAGGAGTTCTTTTATGTTTCTAAAACAGGCCCTCCGGAACATACCTATACTGATGCGTCCCTCTAGGGGTATTTTTATGTTTTTATAACAGGTCCTCTGGAGCGTTCCTATACCGATGCGTCCCCTAGGGGTATTTTTATGTTTTTAAAACAGGCTCTCCTGAGCGTTCCTATACCGATGCGTCCCCTAGGGGTATTTTTATGTTTTTAAAACAGGCCCTCTGGAGCGTTCCTATACCGATGCGTCCCCTAGGGGTATTTTTATGTTTTTAAAACAGGGCCTCTGGAGCGTTCCTATAGTGATGCGTCCATCTAGACGTATTTTTCTATTTGGAAAACAGGCCCTCAGGAGCATGCCCTGTACTGATGCGTCTCTAGGTGACTTTTATATTTGAAAAATTGTCAGACTCAGACCCAACCCAGGCCTCCAAAAGTTGGTGACGGTAAATAGGTAATGGGAACCGAACTGGAGCTGCCGTTGCACCTGATGACAGAAAAAGGGAGGGATTGTACTTTCAGGCAGGTATTCCGAAAATAATTGCCATACCGGGTATCGGTATTTATAAAAAATTGCAACTGCTTGGAGATTTAAGATGCATTTTGCGAGAAAGTCAGCTTTGGTGCCGAAGAGAGGGGACAAGCAGGGCCATTTCACGGATCTGGCTGATATTTATATCTATTAAAATTGAGCACAGTCGAAGACCAACGGTGCATGCCCGGCCGCCAGCAACCCCCTAGAACCGGAGCTACACCCCCTCAAAGTTGGGTCGGCAGCAATTTTCGGGCTCATTTTAATATCTTCGACACCCTCCATTCAAACGATCACTCTTCATTCATTTCTCAAGTTATGATCCCAACTCGCATATGATTTTGTAGCTGCTCCAATGGCCTTTCATTTCCTGGTACTCCCGTTTCCAGATCATAGCTGGTTAGCAAGACATTCGTCGAAAACTGCGAAATTTCCGCAAAATGCCACTCCGTTTTTTTTTTGAAAAATCTTTATAACTTTTTGTGCAAAAGCCCTGCCAAGCTAATGTTTTAATAAAAGTTAGGTATGAGTTGGCCAAACAAAATGAGCGCCCCAAAGTGTGCGGTTTGGGGGTGAGGGGGGTGTTTTGGCCTCTCAAAGGTGTTCGGAAAAAATTTTTTTCTGCAAAGCTTAGTTGTTAGCATACTGTTATATGTAGTTTTGTGTGCTGAGTTCGAAAATGCATTCAGTTTAGCTAGATTCGCTCTGGATCGGGAGAAATTAGCGTCCAAATTTGAGACCAACCCTATTTCTTGACTGGCACTACTCGCTAGTATGACCATTAACCGCGGTGCAATGCAGTTTTTAAATAAAAATAAAATAAATAACTTTATACAACGCACATGTACACCAGATACAATCCAGCAATAACCCAGATGGGCCACATGCGAGGCAATCAGAATGGGCCGAGACGGACTCGAACCCGCTACGTGTCATGCGCCGCGTGCATGGGAGCCGAGATACTCACCAATACACCACAGACGCAGACAAATTTTCTTATGTAGTTTTTGCTGCTGATTCCGAAAATAACTTTATTTTTGCTCTACGTTGCCTACTTTTGAAGATATAGGCATTTTTATGATTTGGGAAGAAAACGGCTGCACTTGCTATAACATTTTGTTTGGCCAACTCATGCCTGACTTTTGTTAAAACATTAGCTTGGCAGGGTTTTTGCATAAAAAGTTATAAAGATTTTTCGAAAAAAACGGAGTGGCATTTTGCGGAAATTTCGTAGTTTTCGGAGAATGTCTCGCTGACCACCTATGATCTGGAAACGGGAGTACCAGAAAATGAAAGGCCATTGGACCAGCAACAAAACCATATGTTTCGTAATTATTTCTGAGTAGGTAGTTTTATGACTCCAACCGTTTACTGTGCGTTGCATGGTGTTGGTTATTAATCCGGAGTAAAAAGTACAGGGATCCTAGCTTAAGAAACGAATGAAGGGTGATCGTTTGAATGGAGGGTGTCAAAGCTATTAAAATGAGCCCGAAAATTGCTGCCGACCCAACTTTCAGGGGGTGTAGCTCCGGTTCTAGGGGGTTGCTGATGGCTCGGCATGCACCGTTGGTCTTCGACTGTGCTCTATTTTGATAGATATAAATATCAGCGCGATCCGTGAGATGGCCCTGCTTGCCCCCTCAAAGCTGACTTTCTCGCAAAATGCATCTTAAGCTATTCTGTTTCAGTGCTTTTACTACCACTTCTCTGTGAAGGCGTTTAAACTTCGCGCGCTTTGTGTTGTTTCACACGCAGCAATAATACAGTAAGCCGCCGCGGCAGTGCCGGGTGGGGGGGAATGGGCCGGGAATCCACAAGAACAACCAACACGGCGCGTCGTCAGTGCCCAACACAGAAAAAAAGCGGTCGCCCGTTATTTTTAAAGCACGGTGATTGCAATTGACGCTCGACGCTTTACGAAAAGTGTTTGTTTTTTGTTCTGATTTTTTTGTTCTTAAAAGTAGGTGAAAAAAATAATTATTGAAATGAGCGTTGCACGGAAACTAGTCGGGAGATGATAATCACTGGAATGGAACGCTGGAATGGAATGGAACGGTCATGATAATCGCTGGAATGGAACGGGAATCACTGGAATGACAAATTAGACTGTCAAAATACTCTAAACGCATCCAGCAACTATTTACTAGACTGTATGGGTCACCACCCCAGCGGAACAGCATAGACTAACACTTCTATTTGAATTACATAACGCATATGCTTATCTATTTATTTATTCATTCTCCCCAAATCACGTACATTTGTAAGAACATTACCAAAAAATATGGGGAAACGACACAAGTACTGGAAGTAATGTAATACACATCAAGCTAGAAAGATGAACGCTTAATAAGTGGGGTTTGGCCCATCGGGGCCCGTTTGAACGGTGTCTGACGTACAGTGGTTTGTATATTGAAATATACATATACAAAGTTTGTATAATTATACAAATGATGCCAATATACATATACATATACATATACAAAAGAAGCTAGAATGCTAATATACATTATACATATACAAAACGGCATCATTATACAAACGGTTTGTATATTTCTGTTTGTATATTTTGACACAATTTTGATGTTTGTACAAGAGTCAGATCGGAATGATGCCATAGACTTTTGGGTGTCAAAGCTCGGCACCTGTCTGAGAGACATTGCCGAATTTGCGTTGGACGTTTTGGCTGTTCCAGCCACATCTGCTGGAATAGAAAGGGCCTTTTCAGTGGCTGGAATAGTGCAGGGGGTAATGTTTCCAAGTAAATTTGTTTTGAAAACTATATAACTATTAAATTGCTTGCTCAGCCTTCAGAAGAAAGTAACTTGCTATTAATTTGCTTGGTACCCAAATTCTGAAATATAATGTGATACAAATTTGTTATTTGATATGAATTAAATATAAATTTGCTAAAATCGATACTCAATTCCTGAGGAAACAGCTCAAAACCTTGGTCGTGTCAGTTCAAAATGAGTTGACCTTTCTTTAGATGGCGACAAATGGTCTACTGTACAAATTAGCATTTAATGAGTTGATATCTTTGTTATATAATATTATTTAAATTTGTCTGACAGTAATGGCGAGAAATTTAATTTGTTATTAAACTGCTATTTACTTGGTGATTTTGGCCAAAACAATTTAATTTTGTTATTTAATTTTAATTTGATCAGGAACACTACAAGGGGGCCGCCGGTACAGAATCAATGCCAAAATGACCAAACGCGAACTGTTTATTAAGTTCTATCGCAACTTTTATAATTTGACTTTGTAGAAACTGTCATGTTGGTGAAACTATAAGCATTAGTACCGCATCCGTGTCTATAGTTGCGGCTGTCGTAAAAGTTTTTGACCGATTTTTGAAAATATACAAACAATATACAAACAATATGCAATAATTTTAGCACTTTGTATATGTATATATACATATACAAATCTGAAAATTTGGGCTTTGTATATATACATATACATATACATATACAAACGTAATTTATAATATTTGCCCACTGTAGTCTGACGCTGAGCCTGTTAAAATGCGTTTCAATTTGACTGTTTCTGAACAGAGATGTGAGGTGTGTTTTTTCCGGTGTTCTTTTCCGTTTTTGTTTAAAAAAACCGGTTTTTTTCCTAAGCGTCGGAAAAAACATAAATCGCGGAAAAAAACTCAAGCCTTATTGATGTCATTTTTCAGCTAAAAATGGACTTTTGAGATGCATAATACAGTCAGGCACTTAACGCCGTTTATGGTACCGACACCATATAAGGTGCCGGTACCATATATGGTACCGGCACCATACAGTAGTGCACAAAAAAATGTCCTCTCCACTTTTTCGGGTTCACTAAAATAACTGTTTTTCACTCAATTCTCAACGAATTTGAACCAAATTTTCAGGGTAGGTACCCAAGTAGTCCGGCTACTTGTGTTACACTTTCGGCGCGAAAATTCACATTTTGGCGGGAAATTTAAACGAAAATGCGAAAATCATATGGTCTCATATAAACGGCTCTTACTCAAGAAATACAAAAGCTACGCCCGTGAAATCACGGCCGCTTATAGACCCAATATAGTGCAATTTTATGTAGAAGTTTCAAAACCCTCGCTCAAAGTACGCGCGAGAATCCGATTTTCAAAGTTCGCAAAAAATCGTAATTTATCCATTTCCATAGCTAACATTTTGAGGTTCACTAAAATTGCCCGTTTTCAGTCAATTCTCTGCCAATCTGAACCAAATTTGCAGAGTATGTGCCCAATGGGTCTGGCTAACTCTGCTAGAATTTGGGCGCGAAAATTCAAATTTTGGTGGGAAATTTAAACGAATTTGTGAATATCATAAAATGGTCTTATAAAAACGGCTCTTACTCAAGAAATACAAAAGCTACGCCCGTGAAATCACGGCCGCTTCTAGACCCAATATAGTGCAATTTTATGTAGAAGTTTCAAAACCCTCGCTCAAAGTACGCGCGAGAATCCGATTTTAAAGGTTGGCAGAAAATCGGGATTTATCCATTTCCAAAGCTAGCATTTTGAGGGTCAGTAAAATTGCCCGTTTTCAGTCAATTCTCTGCCAATCTGAACCAAATTTGTAGAATAGGTGCCCAACGGGTCTGGCTAACTCTGCTAGAATTTCGGCGCGAAAATTCAAATTTTGGCGGGAAATTTAAACATTAGTAAGAACAATTTTTGCTGGATACTTTGTAGTTTAAATTTCCCGCCAAAATTTGAATTTTCGCGCCGAAATTCTAGCAGAGTTAGCCAGACCCATTGGGCACGTACCCTGCAAATTTGGTTCAGATTGGCAGAGAATTGACTGAAAACGGGTAATTTTAGTGAACCTCAAAATGTTGGAATCGCCAATTTGCAGTTTTCTCAGTGAACTCGCTAATCCATCGTAATAGTAGACTCCATCAGGACGTTTCAAGATGGCAGTGAAATGATCCTGTCGGTGCATGGTAATGGCAACCAATTTGTAGTGGTCGCGTCTGCCACCGATGTGGCGCAATCTGTCAGGGAGTCTACCAACGCAGTCCTGTACATTTCCAGCATCTCGTATGTCCATAGGCAGCATCCACGGACCATGGGGTGGATGTAACTGGGGATCGGTCCTAGGGTCAGCCTCTATTCTCTGTTCTTGAATTTGCTTGGCTCTTTTAAAGGTAAGGTAGACCCGCTCTCGCTGTGAAGCGCAGTAATTGACCCTATAATTAATGACTTACTATGTACATACCGTATTTACCTACAAACGTTACAATAGTACCCATCAACAGATCGGACCGATGCACCAGCTTTCGGCTTGCAGGCAGCACTGTAGCGCTCACCACAGAACGGTAAGAACTCTTGTACCTCTTTGTTAGCCACCCAAGACGTGGTGCACTGGGCTGTCACCTTTTCGATCTCAATTCGTTTCACTTCTTCTGCGGCTAGTTCCAGAATACTGACAGCCCTGCAGTTCCGATGATGGTCACCGCTTTGTCCAACTACCTGTTCCCCACAATGTACGCATAATTTGTAGAACCTTCGACGATTGCGGCAGTTGGCTTTTGAGCTTTTCGTGCTGATTTTCGCTGACCATACTTAGCTCTGTTGCATCCGTGGCACTCGTAATACTCAGCACCATCAAAGTCGCGTCTTCTGTTTAACACGCGCCAATACTTGTATGCAGTTCCACTTTCCTCGTCTGTCAACAGCACTATCGTGTCACTGAGGTGTCGCGTCCTCAAACCCGACATAACAGATCTCCTCCTAAATATGAGCACTGTCACTGACCAAAGTTCCAAGCAACAACGTATACACGCACTTTTGTTGCAGTTCTAATGTTCATAAGGAGGCATGATATTGCGATTGAAGTTACATTATGATTAAGTTTCGGCAGTTCTTTACCAGTGGCGTACCCAGCATTTACCCCTACGGCCCTACCTCCACAGCAGGACCAACACCCTACCTCCACCGCAAAGAGGGGTTGTGTACGCACCTTACACACACACACCACGTTACTGTTCTTTACTACATGCCAGCTATGTACATACTTGCTTACCGCGACGTTCTTTCTGTTTCTTGCAGCGTACTTTCAGCCAGGCAGTCATTTTCCTTTGGTTCCTCTGCTGCCTTTGACTCTACTTTGTACTCTTCATTCTGAAATCGATACGTAGGTATGTAGTCTTGTACTGCATATCTGTTGTTGTATGTTCACTCACCGCAGCAGCCAACTTTTTCAACTGCCGATAGACTGTTACCCGATGTGGAGGTTTCTGCCCTGTCAACTGTCCGATGCGCGCAGCTAGTTCCTCTACGCTTCCGGAATTCACAGCACTGTATTGCCTTAAAAGCTTCTTAACATCGTCACGCATCCAAATCTTCATGACGGAAGCAATTGACTGTTTGAAACCACCAGTTAGACAGCTTACAGCTGCACTGCGCAAATCTGTCGTCGTAAACGTACCAACACGCAAATAAACCAACCACAAACAGCATGTATCTCATTTGCAAAAGCTCACGGCGCACTCTAAGCTAACCCATGTGTATTTCCGGTTCTGCTGTATGCAAATTTATTCCGGACAGCAGAATCAAAATTGATGGCACATTAACAAAAACCTTGCAAATAGAGACATTCTTCTATGTTAAGTCTTAGTCGGTCGGTCCGAGATCCTCACCCTCAGAAAGCGTCTACCATATTTGTTGGCGTGTCCTACAATGTAGGTATGTTGTTGTTGCATAGTAATTCAATCATAGTGTATACGCAGAAATTCATCAGCGTCTGTGTGCGCATAATGTACGGTACAGTACGTACAGGCTCATATTAATAACAGTCCTTTTGGCAGCGTAAGCTCTATGAAATTACCGAATCCAAAATACCCAGGTATTGTAAAAATAATCGGTATCGGTATTTCTAAAAATGCCAAGGAATCGGAAAATATTGAAAGATTTATACTTAACCTTTGCATTCTTGTTGTCATTGTAGTGTTTTGATTGTCAGTAAAGTGATACCAGCATACACAATTCATTAACAGCATGTGTTTCTCTTCGGCCTTACTCAGCTCGTTCCAGTCACCAGATGTGTATTCTTGGATCTGTTGGAGCAAATTTATTCTGCACTACGAAATCGAAATGGTACATTAACAAAAACCTTTCAAACAAACACATTATATTTCACGCAATTTACACTGTTTTAATTGCACACTGTTTCAGACGTTTGAGCGGTCAATTTCACTACATCACCCTAAATCACTACATTTGCAACGCACCCGTAGTTTTAGTCGCAAAATAATCGGGGGCAATTTCAGTTGCATTCTTGTTGCATTTTTGTTGGGCACTCACCCCGCGCGAACCAGCGAACACAACATCACATTATCACAAAAATTTGCATATCTCATTTTCTTCATTTTGCCCCTGATTTTGCCCTTAGTACTGCATATTTCCTTTCTCTTATGGTATAACTTGCGATTTTCCTACTTTCGGGGAGGCGATTTGTGACATTGGGAAACCCGCAAAACTTGGTGTACCTCTGTGTACCACAGCACATCGCCGCACGTCCTCACTCACTGTTTCCGTTTT